>JAUMHP010000301.1:3973152-3983165 GCA_032361065.1 Enteromius trimaculatus
GATTCCTGTTTAAGCGCTCTAGGTTTGGTCTGGAATTATGGGGTGACTGCTCAGTTGACTCGGTGAAGAAGCCATGGATGTGAACTACTCCACCGTCCTGGACAGCAGTGTGTCGCAGCGCGATTCGTCGAAGCGAGTTCTGACTGGTTGTTTCCTCTCGCTGCTCATCCTGACCACCCTGCTGGGCAACACTTTGGTCTGTGCCGCGGTCACAAAGTTTCGCCACCTGCGCTCAAAAGTCACCAACTTCTTTGTTATATCGCTGGCTATTTCTGACTTGCTGGTGGCAATTTTGGTGATGCCATGGAAAGCGGCCACTGAGATTGTAGGGTTCTGGCCGTTTGGCGCCTTCTGCGACGTCTGGGTGGCTTTTGACATCATGTGCTCCACCGCCTCCATTTTGAATCTGTGCGTCATCAGCGTGGACCGCTACTGGGCCATCTCGAGCCCGTTCCGCTACGAGCGCAAGATGACGCCCAAGGTGGCATTCATCATGATAAGTGTGGCGTGGACGCTGTCCATCCTTATCTCCTTCATCCCCGTGCAGCTTAATTGGCACAAAGCTCAGACGACCAGTTACACAGAGCTGAACGGCACCTACGGTGAGCTTCCCCCAGACAACTGTGACTCCAGCCTTAATCGGACGTATGCCATCTCCTCCTCCCTGATTAGTTTTTACATACCTGTGGCCATCATGCTGGTCACTTACACCCGCATCTACCGCATTGCCCAAAAGCAGATACGGCGGATATCGGCACTCGAAAGAGCAGCTGAAAGCGCCAAGAACCGCCACAGTAGCATGGGTAACAACGCCAGTATAGAGTCCGAAAGTTCCTTCAAGATGTCCTTCAAGCGCGAAACCAAAGTTCTCAAGACCCTCTCGGTCATCATGGGCGTTTTCGTGTGCTGCTGGCTGCCCTTCTTCGTCTTGAACTGCATGGTTCCTTTCTGCAACCCCAATGAGAGCTCTGACTTCTTGTGCATCAGTTCCACCACCTTTGATGTCTTTGTCTGGTTCGGTTGGGCCAACTCTTCACTCAACCCCATCATCTATGCCTTCAACGCTGACTTCCGAAAGGCGTTCTCCCTCCTGCTGGGCTGCCATCGACTCTGCCCGGGCAGCAATGCTATAGAGATTGTGAGTATCAACAACAATGGTGGCCCTCCGTCTACTTCTCAGTATCAGCCTAAGGGCCACATCCCAAAAGAGGGCAACAACAGCAACTATGTGATCCCTCACAGTATCCTTTGCCAGGAGGAGGAGAACCAGAAAAGGGAGGACGACTCTGGGATAAAGACCTTTGAGAAACTGTCGCCTTCCATGTCAGGCAATTTGGATAGCGATGCAGATGTCTCGCTAGAAAAGATAAACCCCATAACACAAAACGGGCAGCACAAATCTATAACCTGCTGAGTACTGGGTGACCCCAGCAAATAATCGTTGTACGGAATCCCCCCACCCAAAAAAAAGCTTCACTGAGGACCTTAAAAACATTTCTTGGACTACACGAAACTAGCGGAAAACAAAAGAATGTTCCAATTGAAGGCACTTTATGCTGGATAACTATCTGCAAAATATGCGCAGCATTTATTATTGACGTTTCCAGGTCAGTTGTGGTAAGACATAAATGTGAATAAACCATGTATGCATATGTATACATGTTATGCATTTCAAATGTGTATACATGCGCATGCCCATGTGGTTGTGGTAGAACTGCTGTTGTTAATATAAGGAGAGTTAGGTCACTAGTAAAATATCTTGTAGGTGAGTTTAAGTAAATGGCTCATGAGTAGAGAAATTGTATCTACTGTCGACAATAAAATGTATATAGTGTTGTTTATATTTTTCACCATTTATCAGAGTCAACATCTCCTTACGCTGCTAGTTGTGAAATTGTATGTGCAAACCACCCCATAATGTAACTTGAGAGCAGTAGCCATTCTCGTCCTAGTCCTCTACGTGTGCATTGGTGTGGTGTCAAAGAAGTCGGAGAGCAGTTTTTTTCAGATTTTTCTGCTATGTGATTTATCAGCTGTGGAAGTGGCCATTATATTTGGATGTAATTTTTAATATTTTGATGTCAAAGAACCCTTCCTTACCCAACCCAACCCCTTTCCTCACTTGTCACAGTGCAGGACAGCACAGGGAAAATGCCATCCCATCTTTGATTCCATCCACTCTAAATGTACAATAGTAGTTCCAGGCACCACGGCTGCCTTTAAACAGTTTCTTTTGCCAACTACGTGATGAACTTTGCTCTAGGATAGTGTGGAATACTGCTGATGCATAACGGTAAATGTAATTACTGTATCTTATGCAACGCATCGGTCCAGCTGCCCAGAAAGATGTTGTGACCTTTCCGAAAACACCATAAGAAGCACTCTGTAGGTCTTTCTAGCACTTCAAAGCATATCCAGGATGAAATCCATCTTGCATCATGCATACAGTTATTGTGCAGAAGCCAGCCCCTGAACTGTTATGTCAGCTGTCAGATGGGTGGGAGTATGGTTACCAGCATATGTCACATCCTTAGGTACATTTGCCTTGAAACAATTTAACCATTTTAAATCATTTCTCCCTGCCCAAACAGAGTCTGTGGAGTATAAACTGGCGTCCTAGTTTTAATAATTTGTTGAGCTGTTTTGTTAGGTTATGCAACTGCCCTTGATCTAAGTTAATTCCAGGGCCTACCATCCAGTGAGCGCTTCCCATGAACATCAGGATTTGACCGAACGTATACACATGAGCTTGTTCTCAGAGTGCATTAGTGAAAAAAAAGCAAGTAGCGAACCAGACCAAAATGATTACTGTTAATGAATTGAGGTAGCTTTTAGATCAGTTTGCCCCGTTTTATTCAGTTCACATTGACTATCATAACTTACACTGACTCTAAAGAGAAAGCCTCTCGTATTTCGCCTTCAGTAATACCCTGTGCCAAAATGCTGAGGACATCATGATCAGCAGCCTTTGCCAGCTTCCTTCTCGCATACCCTCATACTCTCCCCCTCTCTTAAAAGATTGACAGAATGAACTACTACCGCTCTTTATGTTTGACTCCAAACTATATGAATGGAGTAAATATGTTTGTGCGACTTGAACAAGCTGGGAAGAGAGACAAGATGAACAGATTTCAGTACACATATTTGTCTAAAATTGGACATCTGCTCCGGGGAATTTTCCAGAAGATTCTGTTTACTCATCTGCCTGTCAAAGACCCATTCTTCACAATGCTGCTATGGAAATATTCAGCTATATGTTTTATAGAAAGTTAATCTTAATGACCTCCACCTTACAAATAGCATTTTTAGCTTAAATGCGATTGATGGACTATATAAGATGGTTGGTTTCAGCAGCATTCAGTTAAGGAACATTAGATTTATGAGGTGATTAGCATTTAAAATGAACCTTTGTGACATTCCGAAAAGTCCCAGGTGCTTCTTTTATTGCAAATGCTAAGGTATTCCCAGAAACACTGGGGAATCACGGGTGGTCCTTTAATTAGAACTGAATAAAATAACAGTGAGCCAAGTTTTTCTTTTTTCTTTTTTTTTTTTTTACCAAAGATTGCAGGTTTATTTTTTTGATTTTGCAGGTGTTGTTCTATACACTTAGACAAACCAGTGATTTTAGGTTGAGAGCTGTTTTTCTCTGTTCCTTTCGGAGGAGGTTGAAAATTACAATTGGTGACAATGGCGATAGCTTACTGTTTGACAGTGGCAGCACAAACCCCTGGGATCATAACTTTATCAGCTGCATTGCACCACAATTTATGGACATTCATTCCAAGGTGATACAACCTTAACCTCAGATGCTCAACGAAGTTAGTGCATTATAAAAAAAATAAAAATAAAACCTGTGTTGTAAGATGTTAAAATAGAGATGTGAACACAAGTGCTTTTTATCTTTAAGTCCTTAATCGTGAATAGAGAAAACAAATGTATGTGTTGTTTTCATGTGGGTTTGTCATGCAGTTAAAAGCACTGTACCAGTTTCCGTGATTCCATAAAGTCGGATGTGTTGCTGGATTGACATGTTTTGTTTGTCCTGGAACAACATTCTTGCGCTGCTGTGAACATGAACTAACCCCAAAACCAGACAGAAATGTTTGGTTGATAATGTTTTTGAAGCCCCAAACCCAGCTTTGTAGGAATACTCTGGGTTCAGTACAAGTGCAAACAAACAGCAACTATATATATATATATATATGCATAAAGATTGATTCATCTCATGTTTTCGTCTCTCATTACAGAAAGGCATTTGTTAATGAACATTAACTAGACCAATTCTTAAAGGACATTTTTGTAAGGAAAAAATGCAAAGCAACAGAATAGGTTTAAAACATGGCAACTTCCATATTGAGGATATGCTGTATTTATGGACAGGCCCTTTTCATTTTAATTGGAACATTCCTATTCCTAACCCCAAACCTTGCCTAAAAATGTAATTGATTGATGGAAATGTTGTTCTAAGTCAACTAAGGATGTCAATCAAAGAACATGTCCTGCTTGGAAAAATCACGGTGGCTGTACAGGTTCATATATGTGCTGCAGTTCTTCAAGGTATACCCAACAAATTTATTACAGTACCTAGTTTACAGTTTGTATAAAACAGCCCCTTTCTATTTGCTAAATAAAAGTGTATGTTGTTTTTGTAATCTTGTTTGCTGTATATTTTCCCTTGTTTTGACTTCATGAGAAGCTGCAGAATATGTTATGAGGTATGTCACATCCAATTCTTTATTTAAAGGTCAACTCTTTGCAGAAAATCAATCGTTATTGATTACACCATCAATGACGCACTTTTGTCAGCTAGAAGTGTGTCCTCGATCGGGTAATTTACATAACATTTTTTGTACTGAGAAGGAAATTTCAGCTCTTTTGATTGATGACACTTTTTTTTAACATTTATTGTCATTCTGTGGCCTGAAGGCTTGTATGATGAAAGGTATGTGGAGTGATGTGACATATCCTTGGGCCCCTGGAGTAAACTGGAGTTAAGTGTTTTATCCGAGGGCAAAACAGGAGACTAGAATAGTAGTATCAATAACTCGAGGGCAAAAACTAACTCTTGACTTCCCTGCTGATCCACCTGGATATAAATCAATAACATGAGTTCTTCCAAAAATCAAAGAAAAATTAATTTGGAAACACTTAAGAATAAGGAACACTGTTTCACTATAAACTATGTAATTTCCCTCAATAAATTCCTATTTGCTGCTTAATTATAGTTAGTAGTTGTTAAGTTTAGATACTGATTAGTGATTTAGAATAAGGTCATGTCTAATAATGAATTAATATGGGCTTAATTACTACTAATAAATGGCTAATATTCTAGTAATATGCATGTTAATAAGCAAAATAAAATAAAGTGCTACCATTAATTCTAACAAACCTGAATGACTTACTTTCTGGTTTGGATTTTTTGGAGGAAACTATGCCTTTAACAATCTTTCTACAATCTGTTTTCTGTGATGAGACTCTCGTTATTGATTTAAGTCAGATTTTCAAACAGGATGCCAGCAGAATTTGAACCTTAAAGTGTCATTTTACCCTGAAAGTTAGCAAAAAAGTTTCATTGCATGGTAATGATGTTGCACACAGGAGTTCAGCTTTGGTTACAATATTTGTTGAAGGTCAAAATAAACGAGGAGCAGATGTTAATAAATATTATACCACAATCACGAACATTCCTATCCGGGCGGGATTAGATTTCTCAGAGGATTCCAGATTTATCCAGAGCAGTTGGTAATTTGCTCTATAATTTGGACTGAGACTGTGTGAGAAAAACAAATGTGTTCAATTGAGATGAGATTAAAATCATAAAGTAAGTCTGAGAAAAACTCTAATTTTCCTGACCTCCTGAGGAAAGACTAGACCTGTCTCAAAAGGACCATTTCAGAAATTGCATACTAACAAAAATGTTATCTTTGTTAAGTTTGGAAAATGAAATGAAAGTGAAAAAAAATAATAATAATTGATGTAGAAAAGTATAATCAGGCAGCACTTTTTCATGCATATGAACAGGTTTATAATTAATTCATGCTATTTATATTTATATGTTCTTAGAATGACAAAAATGTTATGTTAAAAAAGTAGTCTGTATGACTTGTATAATATTTTCCAAATCTCCTGAAACAATATAAAAGTTAAGCTTTAGTGGTGAAGTAAAATGGTTTACTTCAGCAACAATAAAAAAGAGCAGCCAGGACATTCTGAAAAATATCTTCATTTTCATTTGTCCATCAAAAAGAAGGTGATAAAATGAATTGAAGATTTTTCAATGATTTTTCTCAGTGAAATTCTTTATAAATATTGGATTCAAATGTATTCTCTCTGGTATTCATTCAGTAGAAAAAAAAAAAAAAATCTATCAAATAATCATTTCGCTTACAACAATAGTTACAACAATAGTTATGAATACAGACTAGCCTATATATTTTGGTTAGGGAGGACATTATAGGTCTGTTACTAGAATCTTTTTTAGTGCTTGGGCCACACTTTGGCCGTGTTCCCTCAGCCCGAGCAGTTTAACACATTTATTTTCATTTATTGATTTAGCAGAGCCTTTTGGCCAAAGTGACTCACAAGTGAGAACAATATTAGAATTAATTACTGCAGTAGGGAGAAAAAGAGTACAAATGGTCCTTCTACATTAAAGCAGCAAGTACTTATTTATGGTAACAAGTGCAAGTAACTTGTTTATATAAACAAGTAAACCAAAGCCTAATCCATATCTTATCCTAACCATAGTGCACCGTATAGTATAGTAGTGTGTGTTGTGTATTTTTACAATGTTGAGGTTTTAAAAACATTAAAAACGAATAATGTCTTGTTTTGTCATGTTAACTGTAGCCTACACTTAGATTCTAACATCATACTATCCTCATCAGTAGTCACATTTTAGGCTTAATATCAAGCAATGTGCCTTGTGAAAGTAGTTGCAAGTAAAGTTGATCACTAAGAAAAAAAAGTTCAATTAATCATAATTAAATTTAAAAAAATGTAATTAAGTCGAATTATTATTTTGATATATTTCTAATTAAATTACTGTGAGAGTATAGTAACTAGTAGCCAAGGAATGTATGGCATGTTCACATTTTTAGTAAGTAGTTTTTTGCAAACTAGATGAATAAACAGCATAAAAGCATGTGATCATAGGCATCACAAAGCAATGTATTTTTTTTGAAACTTGCAACATTAACAGGTTGCTCCGATTGCTTGTTTGACTTAGGGAACAGTGCATTTTTCCCCACATCTGAACGAGTCAAAGTCAGTGCACATGGAGGTTGCCTTTAAGGCATTTGTGTTTGGCTCTTATTTTAATCCATAAGGCATTGCAGTGCTGGCCATTCAAGCATAAAATGCAGTATCATGAATAGTCAAATGCATTGCTCTCCATCGGTGCCTGTTTGAGAATGTGATGAGTAATAATAGCCATGGGCCCAACACACGGCCCTGAGGGCCCTCGACTGTAGATATCTGACCCGGTCTTTATTTCTGAGCGGACACAACATACAAACCCACCAACACGCACCAAAGTTCACAAGGTCCCCGTTTGGAAAAACACATAGTCAAGGTTAATGACAGGCCCAGGGCAATGCTCATTGTGGTGGAAAAGGGATGTCTATGAGCCGTTGTAATGTTCTTATGTAACTGGCACTCGGGCCTCGATTTCACCACTGAGCGCTGTTTCGAAACCAGCGCTTGCAGAGTGTTCACTAAAAATATCACTTATGCAAAGACACCAGATCCCCTTCGCTTTCAGTGGTAGGTGGATGTTGTTACTTCAGTCCTGGCTGTTCACCGGGTGCGGAATAACACGATTTCATTTTCCCAGGACCCATGTGACAGCTGTAGCATTCCCATTATTTCCAATATGAGTCAGCAGCGTGCACAAACTCAAATAACATCGCTCTCGTCAGTTCTGTAGCTGTGGTGCCCTTGCTGAAAGGCAGTGAGATAGATAACAGCGTGATGTGCCTTTGACTGAGCGACACTTCACGGTCCCTCTAAGAATGAGGCGCTTTTCCTGAGTGCAGCTAGCGTTAGCATCAGAGACAGTAGGTAAACAAAGCTTTCACGTTCAGCGCAAACAGAGTGCATTATAGTTGTCTCTGCCGCTGTGGAAAATGAAATATTAATAGGGCAATTTGAAGCAGACTCAAATATTCATTTGTTTACAGTTGTGACACTTCCTGTGTTGTTGCATTTTTAGCTAAAATGCTGTGACTGCTGTGTTTGCACTCCAACAGCTCACGGTAAAGCTTAGTGTAGTGTGCATCCAGTGCTTTTTTCCAGCGCTGTAGGCACTGTGACATTACAGTGCTGGATTGATTGTTAGTATCTGGCTGTCTGTGGCTATATATTCTTGGGTTTGGTGACCAGAGGTGTTACAAACCCATGAAGAATTAAAAACAAAAGTGGACTTTAGTATTTGAATATGTTAACTAAGATGGCAAATTTTGGATATGCTCAGACAGACAGGCTGCCTTATGAAGATGGAATTTGCAACACACACTCTCATGGGAATATAGTAACTTTTTTATGATTTGGGGAATTTGTGACTAATTCATATGATCTGCTGAGGGGGTGGACTTTCATGCTTATGTTTTTTTTTTTCTCAAGACATAAATGTTTTCTGATGAGACTGGGTTGCATTTCTGTTAGCATTTTAGAAGTAAATATACTTAAATAAATAGTATTTTCACACTTTTTGCATAATTACACAAGATTATGCACAGTGTTTATGGAAAAAAACTAAAGAATATTTTACTTTGGTGAAAAGTATTTTTTTCTTTCCATTCATATAAAGCTTGCACATTAACACTGACACTGTTCTGTCCTGGTAAACAACCAGCTTTTGAAAACACCATCAGTACACACAATAGAATAGAATAGAAGTCTTTTCAAGCAAAATATAGATCATCATAGTTAAAAACAAATAATAATAATAATCTTTTTTTTTTTTTTTTTGATCAAACAATCAAATAAATGATGAAGACAAAATGTTTTCAAGACAGATTTAATACTCTCTTTGTTGACTTGTCAGGGAGCTTCAAACACGCATTCTGAAGGAGCACATAAACAGTGTTGCACGTGTGGAAACCCAAGGACACTTGGAGGACAATAGTGTCACACTATCTATTTCTTAAGTTCAACCATGAACCACATCAGTTTTTCCCTTTCTGCTTGTCATTCTGGGGCTTTGACAGATGTTGGTAGAATATCACATGATAGACAGGGATGAATGAATCTTTCCTTATGAATATTAATGAGATTAATGTTTAATGAGACCTAACCAACTAACTTTATAATCAAAATGATCTATATGCAAGTATGTTCAGTAATTAAGTTTAATAGACAGAGTGTGTATTCATTTACAATAATGTAAAATTATAAGCATATTTAAATTGAGAAGTTTTTGAAAAATAAGGCTTTTAATGTTTTCTTTTTTTTTGTTGATTTTTAACCAAGCCTGCATTTATATTTGATCAAAAGTACAGCAGAAACAGTACATTAATAAATAAATAAATAAATAAATAAATTATATATATATATATTTGCTATTTAAAACAGCTTTTCTATTTAAGTGTACTTTTAAAATGTAATTTGCATTTGTGATTGCAAACCTGATTCTTTCAGCATCATTACTCCAGTCATGTAATCCTCAGAAATCATTCTCATATTCTGATTTACTGCAGAAAAAGAACAAACAAACAAATAAATAATAATAATTATTATTAATTATAACTAATAATTATTATTTTTTAAGGTTTCTTTAATGAATAGAAAGTTTACAATAACAACATTTATCTAAAAAAAAGAATAAATATATAATATAATATAAAAAATGTAATATATCAACTTTAATATTGGATAATGTGACCAGTGACGTATTTTGGACGTCCAGTACCAAAACTGGACGTCAAAAAGACATCCTAAAAAGACGTAAAAAAAACTTTCATTCTGGCTTGTCAGGGGATGTCATTTCAACGTCTGACAAAGACGATTGT
>JAUMHP010000301.1:3999904-4022485 GCA_032361065.1 Enteromius trimaculatus
AATTTGCAAATGGGTCCGCAGAGTTTAA
The DNA here is from genome assembly GCA_032361065.1 of Enteromius trimaculatus. Taxonomy (NCBI): domain Eukaryota; kingdom Metazoa; phylum Chordata; class Actinopteri; order Cypriniformes; family Cyprinidae; genus Enteromius; species Enteromius trimaculatus. Next base: position 3,999,933 of record JAUMHP010000301.1, read on the forward strand.
GGTGTTAAAGATGTTCATTCACCTTAAACGTTTGTTCAAAAACATTGATTTGTTTACCACCAAGACACCATTAATGTCCTTCATCAGATTAGGCACGGAGGAACAAGAGTGTAACTGAGAGGGTTAGAGTAATGGCAGTTCCTCTTAACAGAGAGGCAATTTGAGTCATTAGTGCTGACATAATGGAAATTTGCAGCCGATGGGCAACAGGAAGTTCATTTTATATAATGAAGACAGCCAAAATGATGCTACTGTTCCAGAAGAATACAAGCTTTTGTGATTTTCTTATCTTGAATGTCTGTAGCAGGAAGCACACATTTCATAATCCTTCCAGAAAGCTTTTCCAAAATCTTGTCTTATTTTGTTCTTTTCCAAACATGAAGTATGCAGTAATTTCCCTTTATAAAACCAGGTCAAGCTGACGCATGGCTATGCTGTCACTGTCCTTCATATTTGATAAGCTCAAACTCTAGCTCCAGGCTTTACACTTTATTTGTGGACAATACGAAAAAAGCTATAGCACAGTAACAATAAATCATGTAAATGTTATTTCATTTTACCGATTGTTTGATTAATTCAACCCATAAATGTTACATAATAATATGCCTACAATGTGAGTGTGTGTGTATCTGGAAACTCAATGGACTAAGTTAAAGTTAAAACTGGGTTTGTGAACACATGTTTTCAGATTAATTTTAACACAAAACAATAATTATCCTCAGGATTCAGCTAATAATCTTTGTTTCCAAAAAAAAAAAAAAAAAAAAAAAAAAAAAAAAACTTTTTTCTTTGTTTTAAGTGCTATTGTTCAATAAAATTTAGTATTTGAGGTGTTTGGAATACAGTGTTCTTGCAGTATGTATCTCTGTGGTGCTTACTCATAGATTATAAATTCAGATGTGAGGATGCTGATTGCTTCATATACATATAAACCTTAAATACAAATAGATCTGTCTCAATAGTCTCATAAATTCCTCTTTTATCTGAAATGACAAGAGACCAATATTTAAATTATACTTTTAAATTATTGTTTCTGGTCAAACGAGACGGCTCAATCTCAGTACTGTTTATCCTTGATGACCAGTGTCGAAAACCTTGAGTCTGAGAGATTTCCTAAGTGCAGTCAACCTGTCAAAAGTTAGTTATATTAAAACAACAGAATTAATAAAATAAAATACATTATATTAAAGGTAGAACATTGCATGAGGACTAATTAATAAACACAAGCTGAAATACAAGAAGGAATTGTATTCTGATGTGATATCACAATGTCTAAGTTAATTTACTCACACAAGTCAATGTTAGAGCACAATTTATTTCATGTAATTTTTGAAAGTTGTGGTAACTGTAACCTGATCTCAATTGAATGGGTGGGGTGGCAAATTTAACAGCGTTTTAGAATGAAAACGATCCTCATTTACGATGGCTTTTCTACTGCGGTTTATTAACGATCTCTGTTTACACTACACAGCTATTTATGCGTGTATATATATTGTGGCGGGAAACCCCGTAGCATCAGCGTCGCTCTGGCAATCATCGGATTCACCTGGGAGTGATCACAGTGGGCCAGTCGGTCACGGGGAAGCCTGGCTTAAATACAGCCCCAAAGATGCTGGTAAAGCGAGCACTGTCTCCATGCTGAATGCACATCGACGCTTACCCTACTTTTTCTCTGCTTTTGCCCCACAGAATTCTCCCCGGGACCGCTTGGCCTCGCTACCCCACTCACCTGGACACACAGTCTCACGGATCACTTGGACACTGGGAATCTGTGTTTGCATACTTGGGGCAATCAAATGAAGACTCTACCAATGTATATCTATACAACGCATATGATGTTGTTTACACGGTCATCAAGGATATGCAGAGAGAATGTGGGTAGCGCCATCATTTTCAAAAATCTCCTTGAAAACGCTGGATTAGTGTAAACTTCACTGACCAAGACAAATTTGTTTGGTTTGTTTGTTTGGACTTGTACGGTGTCACAAATTATTGCAAAAAAGGTAATAACTTATCGTACATCCACCTGTGACAATCGCAATGTCTGTCTCTCGGATTCAAAACGCGGGCAATGGAGCTGGAGCATGCGCCGATTTGAATGTGCTAAGATTTTAGATTCAAATTTACTCAGTATTTTTAGGTTTATGTGCAATGACTTTAAAACAATTATATAGTAATATAAGAAAATAATATAATAAATCTTACTATTCTCACACAGTTCATTTTGTACATTAATTGTGCATCTATTTACAATATTACTTAGAAATTCTAGTTCTCAATTAATAATATTTGATAGACAGAACATTTAAACAGTGAAATCTCAGTAAAATACTATTTATATTTTTTGTATGGTAGAATTTATTTACCAATAATCAAATATTACCTACTGAAATAGTTATTTATTTGTATTTTTTGTAGCTATGCTACAAGCTACTAAAAGAAAGTAGCTACAAAAGTAATCTAGTAAGGAAAAATACCAGCTCAGGCCACTCGATAGCACTCCAGCGCCCAGCGAACTGTGTGTGTATTTGTGTCTGTTTTCATTCATGGACTCTCATTCAGTACTCAGTCTCCGCCCACTCATTTGTTGTCATGGTGTTTGATTGCAAGTCTCCACCCACTGACCTAGTTTTAAGTGTATAAAGTCTCTGTATGTTTGAGTGTCACAGTCCATTGCATTGTCTCCTTAGTTTGTTACTCTGTGAATATCTCTGTTTTTAGCCTAATTTGTTATCGACCTCACCTGTTTCCCGACCACTGCCTATGTCTTTCCCTTCGGACTGTATTTGCTGTTATCGACCCACGTCTGGACACTGACCACTGAGGACAAACAAAAGATCAAAGACTTGTTTTTGTCAGGTTTGAACACGGATTTGATTTTTTCTCTTCCTGACGACGATCCCAGCTGGTCTCTGGAACAACTCATAGACTTTGTTTTGCTGTTTTGTGGTTCACGATTCACCGTGGGTAAGATCGAAGAACAAGATCACTCAAGCGATCACGGAGAGATTGATCAGCGTGCAGTGTACTCGCTATCATAACAATAAGCAATCAACTTCACAAATGTACGTGGTTGGAACTACAACTTTTGACCTCTGGTTAGAATCGTACTTTCTTGTTTGTAAGATATAAGCGCTTTAATAAATGTGCTGTTGGGCACAAAAAGCATACTAACATTTATTACTATATTTATCTTACATTCTTTATAAATATAAAATGCGTTTTTATTATTTATTTTTTCATGTCCCTTCTAAAAGTGTTTTTTTTTTTTTTTTTTTTTTTTTTTTAGGTGCGCATGTGCATAAATGGTTAAGGGAACCCCGGAGTATGACGTAAGAGGGAACACGTGATGATTCAAAGATCAAATAAAGCAAAATAACAGTGAACAAAAATAGTAAACTAGTCGATAAGTGTCATGTTCAATACACCAGCATCTTGGAAATCTCTAATCAGTTAAATAGCAGAAGTTATTTCTTCACCACATGCGAGTGACGTCATTACCAATGACCCTATGTTGTTGAACTAATATGGTTTATGACAGAGATGCATCATGTGTAGCTCGTTCATTTCCAGAACAATGCATTGTACTACGGTGGTTAATCAGCGAATTACATTGTCGTTGGGGAAACGCACACCTGCTTATGGATAGCCTATTGCTTGATGCTGGAGTATCTAAATAGTCTATAACAAAGAACAAAAACATGAAAACTCATTAAACTTGTTATTTTAATGTAGGGCCTTTGTATTTTAATGTTGGGCTAATTAGTTTTTTTTTTTTTTTTTTTCATGAAACAGACTATTCGCTATTCGCACATTATTTGCGCAAAAGGTGAAATTATGTATGGTAACAGCTTAAGGGCAATTTTTTTTTTTGCGATACACCAAAACTTATTCGACAATTCATTTTTTTTAAGGATGATGTCATCACGCACACAATTTTAATGATAAAAGGCCAGTTGGATGGAAACTTGAGACAGCAAATTTTGTAAATATTTTTTACGCAAATTCTCTTTGTCGATGACAAAACAGCGTAAAGACTGGATGGAAATGTGACACAGCGGTTTGAAAGTGTTTGTTAAATTCATTCCTCAGTGTTCAGCCTCACTGTTTCTGTCTGCTCTAACATCTGTAACTTCATCTCGCTACCGGCAGGCATTTGCACCCCGCAACGGCTGCTGGGAAATGCAAAGCCTGTACATCATTCCGTTTATTACATCATCTCGGTCTTCCGCACGCACTCTCACGAGCTCCTGGGTCAAGCATTATCTCGTTCATTGGTGGGCTAATCTTAACACGGCCTGTCATGTCTCTCGTCGCCCATATGCTGGTGAGGGTCGGCAGGGTGAGGGAGTGAATCACTCCAGCTGAGGCGAGTCAGTACAGGAAGCAGCAGTGGCCTTGATGTTTGTATGTGAGGGGGAAGATCCTACTGACCCCAGATGGAGGATGGTTTAGAGTCGTCTGTGGTTGATGCTACAGGACAGTTCTGCTCTACTGGTTCTTCCCCACAGCGAGTCCCTGGAGATGACTGCACGCTGCCTCTCTTCATGCGTGCCGCTGAGCTACATGTTAACTATTTCATGTTTCCTCGAGGAACAGAAAAGGAATCGGACAGTATAAGACATCAGCATCAAAAGAGAATCATCAAGTCTTCAGTATGTTATTTTGATCGCTCCACGGCAGCAGATAAAAACATACTTTGAGACCCATTCATTACAATTTAATTTGTCCTCTGCTTTTAAACTCTACACACTTTGGAATACATTACCGTCATTCATAATAACATTTGATGGCATAACTGCCGACATAGTCGTCTGATTAAAAATGGGATTTTAGAACATGAGGCAATACAAGTTCTGAGTACTTCTATCTATCTGCTGTCAATGTTCAAATGGAACACTATATACCGTGCAAATGAATCCTAATCCTGTATAAAGATAGTATGTGGAAAAAAAAGGAATTATGCAGCTTTACAATTTCAAACGTTATATTTATATAACTAGTCAACTTTATTAATGCATAATGTGTTGAGAAGAAGATGTTGATATCAATTCTGTTTTTTTGTCCAATTTGTATTGTGGGATATGTCATTCAGAGTGTGCTCGATTGTATGCTGCACGTTTTGGCAAAGGTAGGATCACCAGTGTACATGGGGAAACAAATGTAGTAATGAACTGTAAAAATTTACTCTTTTGTTTATTAAGATGAAAGGTACAGTGTGTTTCTAAAAAAAAAAATACTATTTCAGGCTTTCTGCTTCAAAATATAAACTTCTTTTTTTTCCCTAACCCCTGATTCTTGATAGCAGTTCTGGTTCATCATAATTAAAATGAAAGAAAAAATGCATAATTCCTTTTTACTTAGTATAGTGGTACAGAAGAGAATTATCCAACAATGATTAATTCATAAACCTCCATTTAGTTATGGTTGCCATTTAGTATGAATGTTTAAAAAAAGGATAACAATTTATTTTAAGGTGCTGTATTTGCACACTACATGTACAGTAATAACAACAAAAATGATCCCTTAACCCTATAGTAAGTGCATGTTGTTAATTAATTTTAATACCAAAAGTAATTACAAGTACACTGTAAAAACAATATCTTAAAATAAAGTGTAACCATAAAAATAACTGAAAAACAAATAGCTTTAATTGGTTAAATAAAATTAAATGAAATTACTTGTGACATAAAATCACATTGTGAGATACAGAGATATATAGTGATAACGGCGAGGTACAAATTCACATTTCCGAGAAATAAAGTTGCAATTGTGAGATATGAAGTAGCAAGAAAGTAATTAAATTTGCTGCAAACATTCATAAATAAAGCAGCTTCCATTAGGTGTGAGAAAATAGAGAATGTTTAATGGCACCTCTATAAAATGTAGCCTGTTAATTGCTGCATGTCAGCCACAAACACATAAAATAAAAAAGCTGTCAGTGTGACTTTACACATGCAATCATCCATGTGTGGTTAGAAGAAGGTCTGACGCGCTGACCATAGTCTCTAGACAAACACTTCTGAACATCATTCTCCAATAACACTGCATGAATAATTAGAACTTTAGATGGTAAACATCCTCAAACTAGCCAATGAAATGCAATGGTTTTATTGACCACTTTGATTAGAAATATAGAACTTTTGCTCATTTTTCATGAAAAAAATGTAAGACTTTATGCTCTAGCCGGTTGATCAATTATTGAGAACTTTCTATTTACCAATGAAAAAGGTATAAATGCAATCCCTTACTCTGTATTCAGTCCCATGACTGGGACATCGCACTTTCTTTCCTTGGTCATCAATTCCCATTCCCATGTGCTCAATACCCACAGATTGATTTCTTATATGGAGTGACTTGGAAGCAAATGCAGGATTCCAGGCTTGAACTTGGTCAATATTAGGCAACACGGCAAGACCCCACTGATGGAAGATGCTTATGCCTGAACTGCATGAGGGTCAAGCAGGGCTGAAGAAATCTATTGGGACTTGTCTGGAAATGACAAAGGTGAGGGGAAGGTTGGACTGGAGAATGTTTACAGTGGAAGAGACAGACGTGTTAGCTGTCAACAGGAACGTACGGGAGCACAGCCTCTCAGGATGAATACTACAAGACAGCACCACTGAATCACTTTGACTTTTACCGAGTGAACAAGATCGGATACTGTTTAAAATGAGAGTGTGATGAAAGCTGGGATATTTATAAGTATTGAATCACTTATTTTGTCCATCAGTACAGAATTTGTGAAGCATATTAACTTTAAGCACCTATACTTTTTCACAAAATTAAGCTCTACTACTATGACAGCCTGAGTACTTGTGCTGCTTTCATGTCATTTTCAAATGACTGCAATTACAAGATGACAGGCAGTCGATTCTACTCAAGTTAGTTTCTATGGCAATGCTAACGATGCCTCATAGATCAATGGATGCAGTGGAAAATAAGGAATCAATAAATATATACAATATATGTATATTTCAGGTACTTATATGCACTCTTTAGAGGTGTGCAAATAAAGAAAAAAATAATAAAAAAATTAAATAAAATAAAAAAAGATAATAAATAATAAAGATTTATATAAACAAATAGATACAAACAAACTAACTTTTAAAAAGAGACCGCTTTCTCCTGAGAATGCTTGCCGAGTATTTTATCTCATGTGTGATTATTATTATCATTACTGTTGTTTTTGTATACAGTACATTACCAATAGTAAAACATTGGGAAATAATTAAATATTCACCGATATTAAAGGGTTAGTTTGCCCAAGAATGAAAATCATAAATTCACCCTTGTGTTGTTCCAAACCCATAAGACCTTTGTTCATTTTCAGAACACAGATCTGAGAGCTATCTGACCCTCCATAGACAGCAACACAACTGAAAGAATCCAGGTCCAGAAATGTAGTGAAAAAATAGTTAAAATAGTCCATGTGACATCAACACAGTGGATCAACTTCCGTTTTGCGACGCTAGAAGAATACTCTTTTGCATAACCACCCCATAATTTTGGGGGATTTTTGGGGATTTCTGATCTTAAATGCGGTTGGACAATTTAAAGCCACACATAACTGTAATTCTTTGCGTATATATATAATAAATGTTTTATGTAAAATAAACAGGGGGTTTAAAGTGCCACCAACCTTCAAGGATTTAAAACATCAAAGATATTTTTGTGATGTAGTAATTTCTTACGTGCTGTGAAGCAGCTAATTGCAGTGCTTGCTTGAGAACTACCTTTAAAAGTGGACTGCTTGATTTAATGAGGCAACCCCCTCCAGAATATAATGCCCTGTAAAATGCAACACATTTATTCATCAAAACATAGTCATTGTAAAAAAGCAGCATGGACATTCTTCTAAATAACTCCATTTGCAATCAACCTAAAAAAGAAAGTCCTATGAAAAACATTAAACAAGAAGAAAACAAAAGTGGAATGACAGCACATTTTTCATTTCTAGGTGAACTATAGTTTTATTTAATTTATTTTATTTTCTATGATCTTTTAAGACAAACAAAGCAGCATCAGCAAACCATTTGTATCTCGCATAACTATAGCATCCAATGAAGCGTTGAGGCACAGAGACGCACAACAAATTAAGACTAGGCTATATTATATAAGAAACTCGGGAGTCCTCCAACAGATATAGAAAGAAACACTTTGATTAAACATGGCAAAATGAATCATGGCAGGCACAGTCTAGGCCGGAATTGGTGCTGAGATGAACTGACTCGCCCTCCCGATGCATTCAGAGCTGCTCTCCAAATGAGAGGATTGTTGTATGGGCAGATATTTTTGAGTGCTGTTGGCCCTAAAGGTTTTTCCCTATGTTGACTTGTTTCAGCTCTACTTCTCTGAAAGCCGACTTCGCCCTTGTGCCTGAGTAAATGAAAGGTGACAGTTTTCATGGCTTTCTGAGATTCTGATAAAAGATGGCATGAATGCAGAAATGAAATGTCATTTTCTCCCCTTCTCAAGAGCTGAATTCACAAGGAAACATTAAACACTGGTTACGTCGACAGAGAAACTGATGTACCTTGGCAACAACAAACAAACAAACAAATCCGTCCTTGCAACAGCTGACAATTGCCACTATATTATTTTCAGTAGTACTAGAAGTACTAATACAAGGAAAAAAACAAAATACTGTGGCTCCAAAACACTTGTGGACACTTTTAAGACCCCAAAGAGGAACCAGAAACATCTAGGTTACGTATGTAACCCATGTTCCCTGAAGGAGGGAATGGAGACGTTACATATGGGAACTCGAGAGACCAGATTGCCTTTTAGCTTTAAACAAAAGGCCAATGAATATTGGCGTACATTTGATTGTGCTCAGGTGCACCTCATCACTGCGTGAGTATAAGAGGGCACGAGCGGAATGCACATGCAGGTTTTCGCTGAGTCGTGGCAGTTGAAAGTGTAACGACACCGTTCCCTCCTTCAGGTTTCTACACAAAAACCTTCTAAACCCTCTGCCGCCCAAGAAGGGGGCGACAAAGTTGCTTTCAACGGCGCTGAAGCAGGTGGTTGAGGGCGGAGCACATAAAATAGCACAAGTTTTTACTTGTGGAAAAAACAAATACAATATATCGCTAGAATTATGGATATAATTGGAGGGAAACACAGCCTTCTGGTTGACTGTGGAATTTTTTGCCACACCTCTGGCGAAGGAGACCACAGGAAGCACAGCCGAAACTACTCCGCTCTAGTCCGACTGCGGGGCAGGGAGGACTCAGGTTACGCACATTTAAGGGAACACTAAGATATTTGAGCCCGGGTCCCATGGGAGCAGCGCAGCAAGCCGGCACCAGCGAGAAGACCTGGCGAAGGTGTTGGGTGTCGCCCAGCCCGCAGCTTTACAAATATCTGCTAGAGAAGTGCCATGAGCCAACGCATAGGATGAGGCAACACTCCTTGTTGAGTGAGCTCTCAAACCTAAGGGGCACGGCCCTCCCTGGTATAAATAAGCCAAGGAGATGGCTTCTACCACCCAGTGAGCCAACCTCTATTTGGTGACAGCATTCCCTTTCTGCTGTCCACAAAAGCAAACAAAGAGTTGCTGAGAGCGCCTTAAGCTCTGAGTGCGGTCAGTGTAGAGGCGCAGCGTGCGTACAGGACACAAAAACTCTAAGGCTGGGTCTGCCTCCTCCCGGGGCAGAGCTTGCAGGTTCACCACCTGATCGCGGAAAGGCGTGGTGGAACCTTGGGCATGTAGCCGGGCCAGGGTCTCAGGATGATGTGAGAATCAGCCGGGCCGAACTGTAGGCACTCTTTGTCGAAAGAGAAAGCTTGTAGATCCCCTACCCTCTTAATAGAGGCCAGCGCAACGAGATGCGCTGTCTTCAGTGTAAGATATTTAATATCTACAGACTAAAGTGACTCAAAGGGAGCTAGCCGCAGGCCATTTAAGGCGACGGCTAGGTCCCACGAGGGCAAGAGGTGTGTTCTCGGGGGATTAACCCGAAGTGCACCCCTAAGGAATCGAACGATGAGTTGGTGCTTCCCGAGGCAGCGTCATACACTTTAAGAGTCGAAGGGACAGCCTGTGCTCCAACTTCTCTTGCAGGAAGAAAAGCACAACTGTGATCGTGCATCTCTGTGGGTCCTCTCCGTGAGAGGAACACCAGTCGACGAACAAACTTCATCTCTTAGCATAAGCCTGCCTCGTAGAGGGAGCTCGCACTTGAGAGATGGTGTCTAGGACAGCACTGGAGAGGCTGGAGAAGTCTGTCGTGTCCAGAAACCAGACGTGCAGGTTCCATAGATCGGGACGCAGGTGCCAAATGGTGACCAACCCCTGAGAAAGAAGGTCCTTCTTATAGTTGAGGATGCGGATGCCCATGTGCCACAGCGGGGAGAGGGAACCCTCCGCGACCTTCGTGAAGACGCGGGGAGAGAGGGACAGGCCAAAGGGTAAGACCTTGTACGGATATGCTCGACCCTCGAACGCAAACCGCAGAAGGGGTCTGTGTCGAGGCAGAATCGAGATGTCCTTCAGGTCGATGGCTGCAAACAATCCCAGCTCCGAATGCATGTTAGTATGCGCTTCGGAGTGAGAATTTTGAACTGCATCTTGAGAAGAGACCGATTCAAAGCTCTGAGATCCAGGATCGGTCTCAACCCACCACTCTTTTTGGGCACGATGAAGTAAGTAAAGTAAGTAAAACCCCGACCTCATCTCTGCTGGAGGGACAGGCTCGATCGCTTCCTTCGCCGGTAAGACAGTAATCTCCACGTGCAGTACGGCAGCTTGGCTCTCTAGGCGGACCGAGGTATAGCGAGACAGCGATCATGCCCATCCGAAGAGTCGAGGAAACTCCCGCACTCAGAAGCGCACGATCGGCTCGACCGAAGAACGCGTTACCAACCATGAGTCTCCTGTAGCAGCTCAAAATGGCTTCGGCTCCGAAGCGAAAATCTGCATGTGCATTCCGCTCGTGCCCTCTTATACTCACGCAGTGATGAGGTGCACCTGAGCGCAATCAAATGCACGCCAATATTCACTGGCCTTTTGTTTAAAGCTCAAAGGCAATCTGGTCTCTCTGGTGAGTTCCCATATGTAACATCGAAGTGATTCGACTGAGATGGTAACAGTAGTTGCATAGTAGTAGTGTAGATTTTCTGAGAAAAAAGCTTTACAGTTTGCAATGGCTTTTAGCAACTGTCACAGTGATTTTAAATGGAAAGAACCATACTTTAGGTTTGAATTGCCCCGTTGTAAGGAAATCTTCATTAAAGTAACAGCCAAAATACAAGTCTACTTATATTATTGCTTCCTCCAGTGAAAAGGATAATCGTGCATTGTCCTCACACATTAAAAGGCATTCACTTACATGTTTAAAATAGTTAACACATTTGTATCTAATAGTTGTAACATCTTGATCTGTGCATATTTCTCTCATTATTTAAATACAAATTTCAGATTCTTTTCAGATAAGTTTTCCATTGGTGAAAACACTAAGACTCATTTTTAAGTTTGGTTCTTTTAAAATAAATCTAAGTATTAAAATCACCAATCCACTAGCATAACACAAAACAGCAGATTTAACTCATTCTACATCGCCTCTGTTGTCTCTTCAATTAATTTGCGAGGCACAAACCCATCTAGATTAATTTCAGGAGCTGATGTTGTGTGGAAACAACAACACTAGCATCAATGTCACACACAAAATAATTATGCCTATGGGCTTAATGTTCAATTAACACTTCAATGCATTTCTCACTGAGGAATTCCATAACCTTGATAGTTTTCTTTTTTTTTTATGTAATTGAAATGTAATTATTAGATTAAGTACTAGCAATTTTTCCAGCTGATGAATGATACAAAAATTGACAGCCCTTTAGAATCCTTCTGTACCGAGCTACAGAATATAAAGCAGTAGATGCACAAGGGTTTACAATAAACAGACGATATAGTTAGTTGGTTTGGACGCTTAAATCGCTATCTTTATAATGACCGTGCTTGGTGTAAACGGGGTTACCTTAACAGGTCATATTTGTTAAAATATCTCTTTCTATTTATTTATTTCACCCTTTTTTCTGTGTTTTCATATGGAGTATGTTATAAAGGAAGGTGGCGCTATTACACATCTCCTGAAAGAGTACCAAATATCTGGATCAAAACAAGGTGAAGCAGAAACAAGCAATCGTATATATTGAAGCAGATGCATAAGTAACATAATCACCAAACTGCATATTAAAACTTCCTAAAATTACTAAATGAGATATCGACTCAGGAAGTGTTGTAGGACCATGCAAGCTTTGGAGGTGCAAGCTTTTTTGAAAGCCATATTCTACATTTGTGTTTTGATAATCGTTCTGAGTCTGATCCAAATGTAGTCCTTTGCATTAAAGCTATTTTCTCAGATTTCTATTAAAAATGTTTAATAAAATAAATAAAAACACTTTATTTGATAGTCCACTTTAGACAGTCTACTAACAGTAAGTAACAACTATGTGTCAACTAGAAGCCAGCGCGGTTGCCAGCTCCAGCGAAATCCCTCACGGTTCTGAAACCACAGGAGAAGGGCGAGAATCCCGTTTCACGGAGACAGGGGCCATTTTCCGCCAAGCTGGTTCCGGTATTACAGCCTCAGGTGCTGTTCCGCCTGTTACAGGTCTCACTCCCATCTTACGGCACAAGGAGCCGTGTTCAGAGATGGAGGTCTGCGATTTGGACGTTGCGTGGCCAGATCCACCAGACTCTGTCTGGAATTTGGAACCGGGGTGGCCGGATCCGCCAGACCTGGTCTGTGATCCGGAACCATGGAGGCCGGATCCTCCAGACCCGGTCTGCGATCTGGATCTATGGTGGCCCGAGCCGCCGGTGCCCGTGTGCGGCTCAGAGATCCCATTGGGTCTGTCCAGTGGCTGCACAATCTCTGGAGAGGATGGTTTCGGTCGTAGAATCTCCATAGATTCCATGGTGGCTGCACAACCCATGTTGACCCGCTGTTCGGTTGGGCTGAGAGGGTGTTGTCACGGTCAGTCCTGTCTAGAGAGGCTCTCTCACTGACAGTTGGGTCTAGGAGGGCGTTTTCATTGTCGGTTCGGCCCTGGAGGACGTCAGCTGTACCTGTTCATGCCCAGGGGGGCTTCATCATAGCCTATACGGTCCAGGAGGGCGCTGTTGCAGCTTGTTTGGCCCAGGAGGGCGTTGTCGCTGATTGGGCGATGCAAGTGGACTTCTCCGCCATTTGCGCCGCCCTGAAGGGCTCTCGAACAGTCTGGTCAGCCCTGGAGGGCATGGTCATGGTCTGGTCGGCTCCAGAGGGCATTACAGTTGTCTGCTCCGCCCTGGAGGAGCTGCCAGACTATTTATGGCACTCCAGCTCTAGGACTTCTGTTGTGTGTTTTTGTCTCTGTTTGCCACTTACAGACTTTTACTTTGAAACTGTTGTCTCCACCCACCTTGTTTGCACCCTTTTTGACATCCTTTTGTATATAAGCCCCTCCTGTGTTTGCTAATGTCATGGTTCTTTTACACTACCAACCCGGTCTTTGCCTGTCATTCGTGTTCTTGTATTTTGTTTGTTTCACTGTTTGGATTTACTCGTGGTCGACTTCTGCTTCTTCACGGACTTTCTCCTTGCCTTCTCCTTCAGACTGTATTTGACCTTTGGTTCGGATGTAAGTTTACTCTTTGTCTCTGCCTAGATGGTTTCTGTCTGCAGGTGTTTGAGTTTGTCTGTTTTTGACCCTGAGCCTGAATAAGCCCTTTTTGCTCATGAACTTCGCACTTCCTCCATTCATAACAAATACACTGTAAAAAAACAACAACAACAACAAAAAAAACTTGTTTCATCTAGAAATATCTACATACTGATTATCAGAAACTTTCCAACTTATTCTACTAATCCTAAACCAACTCTAACAGTCAATTATTTGACCTTTAATTCACATGTAGTTACAGAGTACTTATAGTAGAATGTCTAAAGTGGAAAATAAAGTGTTACCAAATGTTGCACTTTTATGAAACTTACCTAAATTCAAAGTGTTGATAACAAGAATGCTTGAAGCTACAATAAAATGTTGTGGTTGACAACTAAAAAACTTGACTTCTTCTTCACTGGTACAGACACCAAGAAGCCCATTTCGCCCCAAGGGAAATTAAACCCCCTTTGCTCTTGCCATTACTTTCACTCCCACCATATCTCATCCAGACGGACACCTTTTCTCCGGTGAGATTACCTGGCATGGTTCATATCAATCTCAGTCAAAACTTTTACCCGGGGCACCTACTTTAATCCTCTATCACAATCTTCTTGAATTGTCCTACTGGGGCTAATTCTTAATAAGTAATCCCCAGCTCAAGTAGTCGGTGCTATTCTTAAAAACATATCACCAAGGATTTAAAATGGGCACTTCTCCATGGTGCAGTTCGATTGTGGATTTGCATAGTGAATAAGGTTCTTTTACACAAATGACCTTTCAAGCACTTCCCTCTTGGCTTCAGAGGTTAAACCTCCGGTGTGACTGTGTAAGCAGCTGATTAGTGCTATCCATCACTCTCCAGTCATTTATTTTAATTATTGCCTATTGAATTTTACTCTCTTCCAATTACACAGAAGTACTTTAAAAGACTAATTGTAAGACTATGTGTGTGTGCTCTTGAGGCCCATCCTTTAGACTCCGATCTGTTGCAATATTGATTTACTGCTTCCTGACAAAATGTTGTGAAAGTACAAAGGTTCTTGGATCCAACAAGTTAGTGCTAATTCATCAGATACATTTTTAAATTTGCACCGTCCCTGTCAGACTTGTTTAATTTGTAAGACTAAGAGAAATTGTACTGTCAACACATTACAGACTGCATCAAAAAGCATTAGGGGCAGACTCACTATCTGAAGTCTGTCCAGTCGGTTGGTATCACCATGTATACTTTGTGAGGAAGGTTATACTAGAATGCCATGTGACATGCAGTGAATAATAACAGAAAAATAATAATAAAAATCCAAGATGGTGGACAAAGTGGGAGAAAAGCTCATTCAATACAAAAATAATTACATAGAGAAAAACAATGAACCTTAGCCTATTGTCCAGTATATAAGTTTATCCATGAGCTTAATTAAATGATAACATAAAATTCTGCATTCTGCATTCTACTACAAGCAAAAGAATATAACTTTTTCACTTAAGAGATTCTGTTTGACTGCTGTCTTATAAGCTTTCTACCTAGACAGGCAGTAGCAAGGTAACTAGGCAGTATTCATTACATATATTTTTTAAAGGCATTAAGTTGACCTAAAGCATGCTTTTTTACCTACTTTAGTAAAGTATATACTCTCCTATTTCATTTCATAATTACTTTATTGTTTTTCTTTATTTTCATGACCATTTACATTATTAGATTCTCACTGGAGACATCAAAACTAAGAATGAACACGTGGAGTTATGCACATAACAAAAAAAGGTGAAATAACTGAAAACATACCTTCAAGAGGTAGTCACCTGAAATGGTTTTCACTTCACAGGTGTGCCTTATCAGGGTTAATTGCGGAAGTGGAATTTCTTGCTGTTAAAACTGTTAAAATTTGGCAAGAACCAATCAGCTAACTAAAGAAAAACGAGTGGCCATCAAGGTCAGTCAGTCAAGAAAATTGCAAAAACCATCAAGCGCTACAACGAAACTGGCACACATGAGGACAGACAGACCCATGAAAGGAAGACCAAGAGTAACCTCTGCTTCTGAAGACAAGTTCATCCGAGTCACCTCAGAAATCGCAATTTAACAGCAGCTCAGATCAGAGACCAGATAAAAGCCACACAGAGTTCTAGCAGCAGACCCATCTCTAGAACAACTGTTAAGAGGAGACTGCACTAATCAGGCCTTCATGGTCAAATAGCTGCCAGGGAACAACTGCTAAGGAGAGGTGTAACCCCCCTGGGTTCGCTACCGCCACAACTCTTCCTCGCTCAGCACACTTGCTGGCCTCCGTTACAGAGGCAACAAGCAGAAGAGATTTGTTTGGGTCAAGAAACAAAAGGAATGGACATTAGACCAGTGGAAATCTGTGCTTTGGTCTGATGAATCCAAATTTGAGATCTTTGGTTCCAACCGCCGTGTTTTTGTGAGACGCAGAGCACCTGAGCGCAATCAAGTGCATGCCAATATTCATCGGCCTTTTGTATAAAGCTCAAAGGCAATTGGTCTCTCTGGCAAGTTCCCATATGTAACGTCTCTTTTCCCTCCTTCAGGGAACGTGGATTACGTTCGTAACCTAGACGTTATTTCAACTTTTTTTGTTAAGTTTTGGTCTTTCAAACACATTGAAAAATAAAAGGGTACTTAATACTGAATACTGAATACTTTTATTTTTCACTTTTGTTATATTGCAGCCATTTGCTAAAATCATTTAAGTTCATTTTTTTCTCATTAATGTACACACAGCACCCCATATTGACAGAAAAACACCGAATTGTTGACATTTTTGCAGATTTATTAAAAAAAGAAAAAATTTGGGTTTAAATCAGGGCTCTGGCTGGGCCATTCAAGAACAGAGTTGTTGTGAAGTCACTTATTTTAGCTGTGTGATTAGGGTCATTGTCTTGTTGGAAACCTTCGGCCCCGTCTGAGGTCCTGAACACTCTGGAGAAGGTTTTAAGTCAACCAGCTTCTGACAGCATCTCTGGAGCTCAGCCACAGAAATCTTTGGGTTCTTCTTTACCTCTCTCACCAAGGCTCTTCTCCCCTGATACCTCACTGTTACTTACCGTTTGCCTTACCTGTGTTTACAGAAGTCTTCGTGAGTGTCTCTGTGTCTCCTCAGCTCCGTGGAACCCCTAAGTCTCCAGTGTGTCTCCTCGTCGTCATCTGTGGTGTGTGGCTGTTGTCCTTCGTCTGTCTCCCTGCACAAGAGTTAAAGACTATTCTCCGTTTAAGTTATCTATACCCAGAATTGGAAGAACCTACGTTTGCTCACCTTGTTTTTGTTTTTGCTTTAATTGTGGAATAAACACCTTTGTTGACTTTCACCTCTGTGAGTTGTCCACTTCGTTACAATACTTTAAACATGCCTTAAACACATAATAATAATATAATAATAATAATAATAATAATAAATGATTTTTTAAATGTACTTTAACGTTATTATAAAGTGATTATGTTATATAAGTGTGTTAAGTTAGTCTTTTAGTCTTAATATCAAATATGTCACTAATATATCATAAGTTTAGCTTTAAATACAGTTTTGAACTACACTATGTTTGTACATTGAATATATTTAAGTGCACTTCTTTTTAACAAGGGTTATTTTTGTCTGTATGGATATCTGATGTGCTGACTCAGTTCCGATGTTAAAGAGACATTTCTCCATATACCTGTGCACGTATCACAAATCATTTTTAGCAGAGGGTGTGTGTTGAGTAAAGGTTGATGGCTCTTGTCGTACTTTATGGCTGTGATTTACTCAAGTAGTTAGCAAACACAAGGCCACACTGCTGGGGCAAAAAGGACATGAGCTTGTGATAGATGTTGTCTGACACGTTCCAGTCAGTTTGTGCATGCACACTTTAATTATTAGTGCATTTGCTAAAGCAACCATTGGTCTTATAACTGCACAAACGTAAAGTCAGGGTCAGATTTAAACTCAAATCCAAAACCTAGATTTGAACTTGTCCCACACCATTTGTATCACAGACATGAATGACTGCATGACCTGTTGAGGAGAAATGTGCTTGACATAAACGTACCAGGGTGCACTTTTTAGAAGGACACAAAATATGTTCTAGTAAGGACATATCACTGCAGTTTCCAAAAGAAATGAACACTAAAGGCACTAAAAATTTACAAAAATTAATTAAAAATAAAAAGCCACAAAAATTTGCTTCAAAACAATATTGATTTGCTGGGAGAATACTAATGGTTTTGAATATTAGCGTCACACACATCCACTTTTATATCCATGCGTTTTCATAGAGGCTAGGTTTGTTTGGTAGCTCACAGAGTAAAGAGATCTACCTGAGAGGAGAGGAGAACCGCCGCAATACATATCCATATCAAGGTGATAAATACATAGCAATAATAAAAATGTGCCAGGGTTCATGTATTGAACCTGTGTATTATTAAGCTGAAATTCTGTTATAATTTACTCCCCGTCAAACTGTACCATATTCTGCAAAACACAAAAGAAGATACAGTTTTTGTTGAAAATATAATTATTTTGTTTTTGTTAAGTTTACTAACGTGTTATGTTTAAAAGTTGTCTACCATTCTCTCTGCTCCTTTGTGCATGGAGGAACAGTAGGAGCACTAAATGACCTCCAGGAGGCTACTAGTGTGCATGTTACTTACCAAAGTAAGAGACTGTAGATGTCCTGTAGCGGGACCTGTGCTTACAGCTCAGCACCGTGCAGCTCAATTGGCATTTACTAGTATTGGCAGGTACAGCACTGGCACCCCATTCTCCTCCTGGATGAGAGCAGGTTCACATGTGTTAGATGTGAAAGAGTCTGAAGATGCTAGGCAATCATGCTGCCTACAACATCATCCAGCATGACCAGTTTTGCAGTAGGTCTCTGATGGTCTGGGAAGGATTACCTGGAAAGGATGGTCTCACAGACCTCCAAGTGCTAGCCAACAGCCTTTTGGCGGATGGAGGCACTGACTGATCCTTATGTTCCCAGATCTGAATTCGATTGAGAACCTTTAGGACGTTATATATGAGAGCATCCAAAGCTGCCAACAGACTGACAAGGAGCTGACTGGCACCCTGATCCAGGCTCTGATAGACAACATCCCAGACATTGTCAGGAGGGCATACAAGTATGTGAGAGGGCCATACATTATGAGTTGCTTTAAAGGGTTAGTTCACCCAAAAATGAATATTACTTACCTTCGTCTTTTACTTAACTTCAAAGCTTCATGTACATGTGATGTACTGTAGTCTGTGTCTGAGCATAAATGTATGGATTCAAATCATACAAAGTATTGTGTCGCTTCAGAAACCAGTTGAGTTATTAGGGTTAATTTTTCTCTACCTTTATGGCCAATTAAAGCTTCAAAGTTTGAGGTTGCATACTGTAATATGGACAAAAGGTTTATTCACAAAAACACATTTACATAATGTATTATGTATAATGCAATATACATATAATGTAATCCCACTACTCATTCACACATGAATATGCATCATCAATATTATAGTATTTTCAATCTTACCGAAAAGAACTGCACCACTTGGTTAAAAGAGGAAACATTGCTTTTGTATCTCATCCTATTTGTTTTAGCCATTGCAGGCTGTAAAATCTGGTTTACTCCGAGGTCCCTCAGGAGAAGACATTTGGACAGGTTGTGTATGTGTGTTTCTGTGTGTTTTCTAGGGCGACACATATGAATAGAATCTGTGAAACCACCTTGGCAGTGTAATTACAGAAATGTCAAATGAAAAATCTGTCCCAAACGGCTACATTAAAAGTGCAGATTACCAGTAAATAATGATTTAAGCTTCAATTTGTCACTCAAACAAAGTTACTTTATACTAACTGCAAAGAAGAACAATGCCTTAAGGACAAATGTAGAATGTGGATGTGGAAAATTGTTCCAAAGTCATCGTGTTGGTATTGAGAAATGATGATAACCTTATTTTTTAAAGGGTGCTTAGCTATTAACACTTTCTATGAAGCCTGTATTATTATACATTATAATTAATGCATAATGCATTATTTAAAAAAAAAAAAAGCGTATAAAGTGTTATGACATCTTCAAATAATCATTAAAAAAACTATTATAATCCATTATAATATTTACATATCTGTGATTATAACCTTTAAGGATATTAATATTAAATCACACATAATGAACACCATATTAAATCTACAGCAACACTTTCTATAAAGCCTGTATTTATAATACATTATAAGGGTATTCTTAAGGCATTATAGAATGCATAATGTATTATAATTTGTTATAACAACTAAGGAATAATCCTAAAACAATTATAATACATTATAATATTTGCTGTACGTATTTGTTATTACATTCTACACACATTACTGTCTTTGGAGGGTCAGATGGCTCTCTGATGACATCAAAAATATCTCAATTTGTGTTCCAAAGTTGAACAAAGGTCTTATGGATTTGGAAGGACACAAAGGTGAGTATTAAATGACTGAATTTTCCTTTTTGGGTGAACTAACCATTTAAGAGTACCCTTATAATGTATTATAAATACAGGCTTCACGGAAGCTGTAACCACAAATTCTAAGCCTAAACTGAATTCAAGTGAACAGAAAGCCTCTGAAGATACACTCTTCCTGACCAGTCAGTAGTACAATCTCATGCTGTATAACAATCAGTTAATCAGTCAGTTAGCGATTATGAATTAATTTCACATTTATCATTTACATGTGAGAACAACCGATCTAAATAAATGTCATGTTATCAGAATGAATAATTGAAGTGTTTACGCTCAGGTGTCAGCCATAAGATTACATTGCCAGGAAACAAACCAAAGTGACGTTTATAGCGGTTGCCTCCTTTGATAAGAGAATCCACTCCACAGCGTGCTGACAGTTTTCCTGGTCCTGTGATTGACAGTGCTCTCCAACCACAAATTATCTCTCCAACCAGCCCTGCAAGGATAGATTGTTCTGTTACCTTTCATAAAAACAAGAGATGGAGCAGGGTCTTTTTCTCAGAGGAATCGAGAAAATAAGATGAGAATTGAAATGTATGATCAAGTACCTGCAAATTTCTCCTTTTTGTCTTAAGCAACACTGTCCAGCAGCAACAGAGCCACCTCTCTTTCACTGTCTTGAGCTTGCTGTGTTCTCATTGAGCTCCAAAAGTCAAGGATGTACTGTATATGATCAGGGTAAAACAATACACATAAAAAGTTTAGTCATTTTTTATTGCCTTTTTTATTTTTTATATTATATTTTATGATTGGCTATTTAGACACATACACACAAAGTTACACACACACACACACACACACACACAAAATGCTGTTAATGTATTATGGTGATGTAAAATTTTTGAAGTAATGTAATAATAATTGAATCATGTATAATCATGTATATCATGTTTGTGTGTCTTTGTGTATTGTGTATATTTATTAGGGACAGTATATAAATACACACATTTATTAATATATGTGTGAGTATTGAGTATATTTATTATGTATATAAAAATACACACACATTCAATATACACACATTTTTATTATTATTATCAGTAGTAGTAGTAGCAGTATTATTCTCTGTAAAACAAAACAAAAAAAACTTCAATTAGAATATCTTGTTACCCCTTTGCCTAAATTTCTTTTAGCTGCTTAGTGTTATTTTAAGTGACAACTACAATATTTTAGTTGACTAAATAAAAATTCTTAGGCAGCGAGATAACAAGATTTTTTTTTTTTTGTACAGTGTTGTTGTTTCTTAAAAATAAAGAAAAAGAATGGAAAAAAAGAAAAGCAGAAATAACAACAACTCAAAAATGTATGTGTGTGAATATGTAACCTTTAACTTCAATCCACATTGCATTTTAGCTCTGTGCAAAAGAGCTAGTGTTGTGGGCATTTTGACAGCATGACTTTCTAGTGCAGGAATAGTGACTGTAATAGACTTCAGGTGTTAAAGTAGATTATAACTTTTGATACATTGCTGTAGCAAAGAGAACATTGTCATTTGCTCCTTGAATGTCTTTGATATTCAGTTATTCATGCTTTTTAAAAAAAAACGCCAGGTCGCATCAGGCATATGCATGATATTGATGATTTAAATAAGAAATCAAAGTGCATGCAATAATACGATCTGATTGAAGAGGGATCGCAATTATAAATAATTGCTGGTCTGAAGACAATGTGGGTGGATGCATTCAAAGGATCATGAAATACAATCAGTCACAACATAATGTGTCATCTATTGCCAGATCCTGGGATGGCCATTGTGAAAACAGGAGGGAGAAGCAGTATAAGACACACATAATAAGTTTAGAAGAAAAAACAACAACAACTAATGCTTGAGACTGATTTGTAGAGTCCAGAGTTTAAGGATTTTCCATTTAGTGCAGACTGCAACTTCCAGGGGGCATTGATGGATACAGATCCAACCACTCCCTCCTTAATATACCTAAACCTATCCATAATCCCTAAACCCACCCATCTCCACCTCCTAGATGTGGATCCAACAATGGTCCCTGGATGTTGTGCAGCAAGCCCTAGAACCCTGTTATTATTCATATTTGGATATGCTTTGTCAGTGTCACTGATTGGGCAAATGCAACACATGACCAATTTACATAAA
Source organism: Enteromius trimaculatus (assembly GCA_032361065.1). Classification (NCBI taxonomy): domain Eukaryota; kingdom Metazoa; phylum Chordata; class Actinopteri; order Cypriniformes; family Cyprinidae; genus Enteromius; species Enteromius trimaculatus. The sequence goes on from JAUMHP010000301.1 coordinate 4,022,181, forward strand.
GGCTCTGGCATCCTCATATTATCTGATGCCACCTGTCAAGTTTTTCCTCAGTGGACTTTTTGGACTTCAGAATGAAACAGCCTCTCAAACTCACACATTTTCCATCAAATTTGGACATTTTCCACCTACAAATACTGAAAAAACTGTATAAATAAATGTTTTGACAATAACACGGTTCGAGTGGATCGCTGGACGAATCACCCTCAGCTGTTAGCAATCAGCTAATGAATCGCCCAATCAAACCAGTTCCAAACCACTATAAAAGCTCAAGCTTCCCTTTCATTCCCATCTCGCTTTTTGCAAAC
>JAUMHP010000301.1:4034031-4045117 GCA_032361065.1 Enteromius trimaculatus
TCTGAAATGCCAATGAATTAGTTATAGGCTCTGTTTCAAAACCTAGTGAGCTGCACTGCTGTCTGCTACCTACATAGGGAGCTGTCCTCTGAAGACAGCATTCTAGCTGAAATGTGACTGATTTGGAACGTTTCACTTAGCAGCAGTATAAACAGTGTATCTCATGTGCAGTGCACAGGAAGATAAGTCAGGCTCTTTGGAAATACATGACTGTGGCGACGTTTCAGTAACAATGATATTATGCACCTTACTGCACATTTTGTGGCTGTTTTAAAGGCATTGCATCCAAAATAAGAGTTACCCTTTCGGTTGAATCACTTCGACGTTACATATGGGATCTCGCATGAGAGACAGATCGTCCGTACTCGTCACGCTTGGCCTCCAGCTCCTCTCCCCTTTCCACCCTCGGCGGAGGTGCAGCCAGGGGGTATGTGGTGGTCCCCCAGGTCGAGCGCGCTATTGCGGTGCATCAGCTACATGCTGCCGCGTAGGGAGATGGCCAAACCTCGCAGCGCCTCGCCTCAGCCTGCCCGTCGTCGAGGACGTCCCGCGGCGGCACCAAAACCAGCACCACCTGCTCCTTCCCCGGCCGAGGCGCACGACATAGAACCAGCCGCAGATCCGGGACATCGCCCGCTCCTCAGGGCCCGGCCAAGAACACCTGCAAGCGACAGAAGCGCCCCTGAGACGGGCAGCCCAGAGGTGGTGGAATCAGCTCTTCGGGGGATGACGACATCTGTCCCCCTTCCTGGAGGCCAAGGTTCCTACCACAACTTTCCGAAGTCAGGTAGTGAACCTGCAAGCTCTGCCCCTGGAGGAGGCAGACCCGGCCTTGCAGTTACTGTGTCCTGTACGCGCCTTGCGCCTCTACATTGACCGCACTCTGAGCTTCAGACACTCTCAGCAGCTCTTTTTCTGCTTTGGAGGTCAGCAGGAAGGGGATGCTGTCTCCAAACAAAGGCTGGCCCATTGGGTGTCCTTCTAATACCAGGGAGAGCCGTGCCCCTTAGGTCTGAGGGCTCATTCTACAAGGAGTGTTGCCTCCACCTCTGCGTTGGTGCACGGTGCCTCATTAGCAAATATCTGTAGAGCTGCGGGCTGGGCGACACCTAACACCTTCGCCAGGTCCTACGACCTCCGCAAAGAGGCCATGTAAACCACACACGCAGGTAGCAGGAAGAACGGCTGGTGTTGGCTTGCTGCTGTGCCCTTAAAGATTCCTCGATGCCAGGACGAACCTCTTCCTCCTGCCCCGCAGTCGGACTTAGAGCGGAGTCAGTCCGACTGTGCTCCTCTGGACTTCCTTCACCAGAGGTTGTGGCTTCAAAATTCTTCCACAACCAGCCAGAAGGCTGTGTTTCCCCTCACTTATATCCATATCTCATCGATTTAGTGCATTTCCTTGAAAAAATTCCATGTTAGAAATTTCTTTCATGTCTCCCCCCCCCCAACTTATGCTTCAACTTTTTTTTACAAAGGAATCAAAACATAGCAGTTGGCATCTCAACAGGGCCCAAGGGGCCCTCAGGGCTTTGGGTAGGTTACGTGCAGACTCTCCTGTTGACACGCAGCACCAGTGTCTCAGCGATACGCAGCCTCAGGTTCGTCGCCTGTTATTGTTAAGTGATTCGACTGAAAGGGTAACGTCTAGGTTACGAATGTAACCCACGTTCCCTGACGTTACGTCTTTCTGCCACGAACCTGGGTTGCACTGACGCCGACTTGGCTCCTCAGCGAAAACCTGCATGTGCAATCCAGCCGTGCCCTACTCATGCCGTGATGAGATGCACCTGGCTGTGATTATTGCACGCCAATTTTCATTGGCCTTTTCCAAATGACTCGAAGACGATCTGTCTCTCATGCGAGATCCCATATGTAACGTCTCCGTTCCCTCCTTCAGGGAACGTGGTTTAAGTTCTGTGACGGCCGCATGTCAGCGTCGCCCTGGCAACCAACGATTCACAGCTGGATCTCATCAACCCGGGCCAATTGTTCCCGGCCAAAGAACTATAAAAAGCAGACGCCGTGTAGCACACGGGGAGCAAAGTCTCCAATCTTACGAATGGTTGTGACTTACCTTGTTTTGTTCCCGCAGACGATACGCCGTGAACGAAGAAGCCCGGGTCTCACGAGGAACACTTACTGGACCACCGTTTTCACTGGCACCTGCACCAAAGAAGGGAAAAAGGGCACCATTCACCCAGAGCACTGCGGCGCCGACATCAACCACCATCACCGTATAAAAATACTTTGTTTGATGTCAATAAATCCACCCTCCGGGGGTTTTGTGTTCAAACCTGCTGTTGTCTGTCGTGTTCTCTAGCGCCAGGATCACAGTTCATAACCTAGACGTTTTGGTTAACGTAATGTTTTATTATTATTCATATGAATGTACACACATGCATGTATATAGTACATATTTTAGAAAAAAAAAGTTGATTATGTTTATATATTAAATGTATTTATTTATATTATAAATTAATATGTGGATATAAGTTCAGACATACACAGAACACACATATTATGCAGACAAAAACTTTTGAATGCAATTAATTGTAGTTATTATTATTATTTTATTAATTTATTTTTTCACTGATCTCATCACAAAGCATATACTATTTGCACAGTAAAAGACATAAGCAATGCCATGTGTCATAATGCTTTAAAATGATGCCTATATGAAGCTCATGAGACCTTGAAAATGAGACGTTGTTTTATTCAGTATTTTAGACCATATACATTAAACTTGAATAGCATTTTTCAATTAAGCATAAATGAGAGAAATGTTTTGTTTTTAAAGACAAAATGGAAATGGGACAAATAAAAACTCATATGTTCACACTAATAAATACAGCATACATATAGCAAACATCAGCTGCTTGATTGTTTATATCTTATTAAATCTGATAAATGCAACTGTAAGGAATGAAGATATTAACTTATAACAATAATTATGTAATGTGTAGGGCATTATATTTTATATTTATGCAATATATATTTTCATGCTTTTCTCCTGTCAAGCTGCAGGCTCCTAACATTTACAATATTCACAGCAATAAAAACAAATAAACCAAACAATTGTTTTCTAGATTATTTTCAATTATTATCTGGAGCATACATCTTAAACTGCCTCAGGCTATCTACTAAAAACCATAAAATCCAGTCATGGGTACCGCACAGACACATGAAAATGAGAGGGACTTTTCCTTTCTGCCCTATCTGTGGTGGGTGGAAGAAAAGCCTTGTGCAAATATTCCATTTGGGTTGGCAATTTGCTGGATGATTTTATAGTAGACAGACAGATTCATATTTTATGATGAGACTGGCAGAGTTGTATCTGGAGGATTTTTTAAATCTCAACCCTTAACGTGTCTTAAATAAGCCAGTCAGAGGGTACAGGTGATTGTGTAATAGTGAATCCAATCATTATCCTTTCTTTTCAAAGAATGGCGATAGAAATCCACACATTAAAGAGCTGACAATGAATAATCATCATCAGTTTTGCACAGAAAAGGCAGTGTATGTTCTGCAGTCTTCTGTAGACATACTTTTGAGGGGCAGCATAAAGTCTAGTCCTCATAAATGCTTATTTTAATATCCTCCTTTATTCATATTTCAACTTACATATTTCCCACTTTATATTAGGTTGCTTTAACTACTATGTTAAATTAATAATTTAGTACAATGCACTTATTGTTTACATGCATGTTTTTCATTACTTGTAATTTTAAAAATACCAATGGATAATACCTATGTAATTAATTGCTGTAATTACAGTTAATAATTACACTGTTGAATCATCCCGTACACCTTAACCCACCCTAAACCTACCCATTCCAACAAACCTGTCCCTAACCTACCCCGTATCCCCCTCAATAGCAGCAAAAGTGTTTTGCAATGCAATATTGTACATTGTGCAATTTTTTTAATGTAAGAACCTATTAATTAATTCCACCGAAAATAAAATGTGAGCTAGCTTTCAACCTCCATACTGAGTTTATCGTAGGTACATCTGTGGCAGTTAATTTAAAGTACTGTATCTGACACACTTATTATTGTTTGTATCATTTAAAAACAGCAGAACATTTTTGCAGGTGCTTTGCTTTTCCATTTAATCCATCATCTGTTCAAACGCATGCAATGTGCACCTGTGTACAAATTCTGCTGCTACTCAATAAAGCCAACCTATTTGCTTTTGACCTTCCAGACTTTTATCCATAGCTTATGTTCTTTGCTTTATATTACAGTGGAGAACTGATATGTAAACCAATATATTGCACTTACTAAAGGGCACAATATGTTTGCGTGGTGCGTCGAATCATATAATTTACTGCGTAATTGAATCAAAGACATAATATTTTGCCATCTCCTTGCACAAACACAATGGATCTGCGATGGCAGGATGTTTGCTTCACGCTTTGCTTCAATTCTTAGTGTTAAATGAGGCAGGCAGATACACGTGTACTCATTAAGTGCTTTGCCAATTTCAAGTAACGAATCCAAACTATCGAGTCTACAGCGAGTTCTGCAGTGGCTAATTTTGTTTTAATAGAACACGGCCCTGTGTAATTGTCTTGGACATTTTGAATTTAATGAAAGCCAGTTTGAAAGCAAATACAGAGTAATTAACCTTATGACACAATGCATTTCATCAGAAACATTACGGGTGATTACCATCTGATTGAATGATCTCCTTCTATATCTGTAAATCAACAGCTTATTGCGGATATGCAACCCGGTCTACATATGCTAATGTGACAAGTTTATGGGAAAGTGTGAATGCTGCGGAAATTCATATTCTGCGAGGTAATGGATCTTTTTACAGCTTACAGGGAAATTAACACTTAAGGGAAAACCAGATGTGGAATCCTTTTAACAAGCATAGCTTAATAATATTACTGTTGCGCTACTGTTAAGAAGCGGACTACACAACGTATTTTATTAAAGGCAGCAGAGTTAATAGTTTCCGATGATAGGAACACAGGAATGATATCAATGGTTCCTTTTGCAGGGTTGGAGCTGCTGGATGACAGATTGACGATGAAGACACAATGACGAAGGACCACAACCACACACCACAAACTGAGACGCTGGAGCTGGACGCTGGAGCCTGGGGAGGAGACAGAGATCGAGGAGAACACAAATGATATCACAAGGTAAGTATTCAGCTAGAGCTTGCCAGATTAGCCCACTTGTCAGGAACGAGCTCGGACATTGAGTGCTGTGTGGTGTGTGGATTTATGTGGCTGTTGTTGACTGGTGATTGAATTCAGGGGGTGGTGTCAGGTGATTGTGATCAGTATTCTGGTAAGAGTGAGCACTGTGATTGGGTGATGGTGGAGCCTGACGTGTCTGTGACAGCTAAATATTATATGAACTTTATTACAGGCTCTAGGCCCAATAGCAAGACATACAACATAGACATGTAAAAAAATACACCCTTTTTCACAAAAATCTTAAAAGGCACTCATACCAATGCTTCCATAGATGAGATTGATATCGGACCCAGCTACACCTGGGACTTGTGAGCCTTACTATAATACAGTTTTGTGACTTATCAAGTCGACACATAAACTTAAACATTAGGTTCCTCAAAAGGCTCAGCCTCAAAAAAAGTCACAAAAAAGCTTACTTGCAAAAGTGCACCTTCTGATCTTCCTTAGTCCTACAAATCAACAATCTACAAATCAAGACTCTCGTTTTATTGTGATGTGTGTGGAAAGAATCAAGATATCATGAAACTCCTAATCGTTTCTGCTTATGAAATGAATGAAAAACAAATAGAGACTCCTGCTAATTCGCTAATTTGTACAAATTCACCTTTAATACCATGACTGAGCTGAGACCCTTGAGCAAGGCACCTGTGACGAATGCGGCATGAGGGTTTGGATCCATTTACAAGAGCTTTTATTTCAAAGTTGACAGACAGGGTCAAAAACACAGGCAGACAGGTACATCGGAGGCAGAGCAAAATCGTGGTCAAAATACAAAGCAAGGGTTCAAGGCCGGCAGTGAACAAATACAGAATCGGGGAACAGAGCAAGTTCAAAACAATAGAAACAAACAGAAAAACAGAAAGCTTAGAATTGCCAATGCAGGTCAATTCTTAGCAGAGAACTGTTGTGAGACTTTGATATTTAAGCAGAGTGCTAATGACTGAGTGGGTGAGATAATACGCAGCAGCTGGTGATGATTACTGAGTGCTAGCAGGTGTTGAGGTGCAGTGGTTGATGGGAAATTGAGTCTGTGAGAGAAAGAGTCCAATGGAGGTGTGGTGAATGCAGATGTCCTTTGCACCGCAGCACTGGCTGCCTACTGCTCCGGGTGTGTGTGTTCACTTTGGATGGGTTAAATGCAGAGCACAAATTCTAGGTATGGGTCACCAAACCTGGTCACAAGTCCAGTACAATTTGTCTAAAACCCCAGTGACAGGTAGGTTTTTTATAAATTCATATGTACTCGTAAAATATTTTAATATTTTTTTATTAAGCAAAAATCATATAAATTCATAAGAGTGAGGTCATTTGTACGGATTTGTTCAAATTGGTAAAATATTCCCAAGTCCAGTTCCTGATTTGCGGCCGGGATAACCATTCCTGAATCCAGTTCCTGATTTACAGCCACGAGAGCCATTTCTGAGACCAGTTCCTGATTCACGGCCGAGAAAGCCGATCCCAAATCCAGTTCCTGATTTATGGACAGAAGAGGCGATCCTGAGTTCAGTCTCTGAGTCTCCACCAGAGCTGTGTCTGTATCCCAAAAAATACCCACCCTCCGATCCACTCTAGCCTCCTACCCCGCTGTTTTCTGACAGCCCTGCCGCTCTACCTCAGCTCACCATCAATTTGGGGAGAGCTACGCAGGACTGCCATCCTCCAGCGCTACCATGGCCGGAGTGCTCCTCCGATGCCAACTCCAGCCTCCGAGTCCAGAACTCTGCCTCGGCACTCTGACTCTACAGCTCCACCATTGGCCCTAGCTCCCTCTTCTCCATCGGGGCCCGTCTGGTCACCAGCTCCACCAGGCTCGATTTTCTCTCCGGCTTCGCCTTGGTCTGTCGACAGTCCATCTGCCACCTCGGGACTCTACTCCTCCAGCTGCGCCTCGTCCCTCTGTCAGTCCCCTCCCTCCCTCCAGCTCCACCTTGTTCCTCTCTCGCTCAGGCTCCGCCTTGGCCTTTCCAGATCCCCTTCTTCCGCGTCAGTCGCCGGCACCATCTGCTCCACCTTGGCCCTCTGGATCCTTGCAGTCAGGCTGATCCATTAGGTCTCTTTCTCCACCATCGGCTCCACTCCCGTTGCCAGTGAGGGGCATCAATTGTTATATTCTTTAACAAAAGCAAGTTCCTTAATAGCTCCATAATCTCCAATTTGGCCACTGTAACAACAGTACATGCATTAGCAATGGTTTTATTGAATCCGGGTTGCTGAGGTTAAATAAATATTTTAGCATAATATAAACATTTCAGAGGTGTCTAAAAACTGTCAGTTAGCTATGGTGTACTACAGCTGTTTATTTCCACCCTGTTAGTCACCACATTATAACACTGTAATTACAAAATGGCCATAATCAAGTTATAATTAATTAAGTCCACGCGCCTGTATTTCTCAAAAGTATGGCACAGGCTTTCCCATTTCGCTAAATTATGTCCTTGAACCACATCTGCATTACGCAGTTTTTTTTTTAATGTAACTGAGTTCAAAAGGTATTACAAAACAGAAATGACCCATTAAGTCTTCTCATCTTTGAAAGAACCCCTCTGAGTAACACGGTTTTCCTCTAGAGGTGTGTTCATGTAGAGGAGGCCTGGGGATTTTTGTCACAATGACGTCTGTTATTGGGTTTCATCATGAGAAAATTTCTCCTGGCCTTGGCTATTGCTTTTGAAGAATTCAGTGGCAGGTAACATACTGTTGTAGTGGATGTAGAAAAGCAGGGAGAGATAGAGATAACATTCACACACAAGCACATATGCATTAACTCATCCATCTTTTATGACAGCTAAGATCTGTGGGACTATAGTATTGCAAATGTCAGTAACTGAACCATAACTCCATGTTTAATCCATTACACTGACAATCACCTGAGCTCTTCAGTTAGTATAAGGTTATAAGCAACATACATAGTGCTGGAAGGGCTTTAACACCATCCAGAGCATTGTGTTTTATAAATAGCCTGGGTTATAGCTCCCATCGTAATCGTCACATCATGTACATTTTTAATGCTAGGAGCTCACCAACATTTTTTCTTGGTCTCTTATAATTCTACAGTATAACATGAATCAGTGACTATAAACCACAGGAACATACAGTATCATGTAGATTGAACAGATAGCATTTCAAGTGAAAGTCAACTTATTCTACTAACCCTAAACCTACTCTAACAGTCTTCTCTGAGAGTTATTAGACATGTAGTTGCAAATAAATTAAAATTAGTTGGCATGTATTTATAAATTTTACTGTTAAATAGTACTTATGAAGCACATGTTCTGGATAAACATACATCCCTAATCCTACCCAATATGTAGGGTATACAGACAGACAGACAGACACCCTACTAAAAGTAGTTCAACTCTAAAAAGAAAGAAATAAATGTTTGGGTTCTGTTCCATTCTGCTGCACACTACAATTGCCGTGTCTGTCTGAACCCCTGAAGTATTTTTGTACAGGATCATTATCTGTCCTCATTGTAATGGAACTTTATCTGCATCTTCAAATATCATTCAGTAAAAGCATATCAGTGGAATTAAAACACACTGAAGACTTGACATGCTCAGAGAGAGAAACGTGTATTGTCAGCTTGCTAGTAACCAACTCCCAAAATAGGCACGTTCTGTGGTGGCTTTGAAAGGTCATAAAAAGTACTTGTATGTACATATATCAACATCTGTGAGTCATTATAGCCATTTGTTCAGCTCTCAACACCTACTTGTCAAAGACCTCAGCATAAAGCAGCAAAACTGCAGGCTGGGAGAAAAGGCACAATGGTCACAGTCCCCCCCCCCACACTCTCTCTTCACATCAGCAGTATTGCAGAACAGGGTGAAGTGTAGTGACTAAGTTTTGTTGACAGCTAATCAATAGGGGATAGTGTCTTTGAGCTTTTAGGGGTGGCTATATATACTTGCACTAGGCTAAAAAAAGAATGACACTTTTTTGCTGAGGTGTCTCACCAAAGACACCAAACATGACAAAGTTGTGAACATGAGGCGAAATAATAAGTGGAGCTGTGAGTCCTGCTAACACACAATAAGCAGAGTGTAAAAGAAGTGCTTGAATGTTTGCTTTGTTACACATGTAATAGTAAAACTTTAGAATAGGGAACACTTCACTAGTAAGTATGACTAAAGTAATTTGTTGCTTATTAATATTTAATAAGATAGTTGTTAAGTTTAGCTGCTGGGTAGGATTAGGGATGTAGAATAACGTAATGTAAAATAAGGCATTAATATGTGGTTAATTACTACTAAAAAATAGAAAACAGTCTAGTAATATGCAAGCTAATATGCAACTAGTTAAAATAACATAAAATAAAGTGTTACCAATATACTGTAACATATGTACCTTAGCAACTACATAACTACTGGTGAATAAATTAACATGCTAGATTCATGTTTGGTATTTATACATGCAGAACTTAGCAAGCATAGAATATTAGCCATTTATTAATGCCTTATTCTGCATCCCTAATCCTACCCAATACCTAAACTTAACGACTATCTTACTAGCTATTAATAAACTATATTAATAGTAAATAAATGTTCCTTGCTCTAAAGTGTTACCAAAACATGGATAATGTCGGTTGCATTCCATTCTTGCACGTATAGAAAGCTAAAGCATTTGCTACTGTACTGTTACTAACTTTTTCAGCACAATTGTAAAAAGCCAAACTTTCATACTCACATGAATAATCAGAGACAACCATGGTACGTTCACTGATAACACAGACGCCAGCGTGACAAAGACACAACATGGCTGGAGGAAACGTGGTTTTGTCCTGAATGTCCTTATAACAGGGTTACGGACAAAGAATTATTACAAAAAGCATAACAGAGAAAGCTAAAAGTGCCCAAGGTCCCTCGAACATGCTGATAAATAGAATGGTATGGTGAATAATGATTCAGTGTCAGGCTTGTTGTTTATTTAAGTGTAAACCTTAGGAAGCACAAGGTCAGCAGCAGACAACTTGTTTTTGCTAGTGATAAAAAAAAAAGGCTTGATAAGATATCCGACATTTTCAATTTACAATCTGTGTTTTTTGTATGTTTGCCCTTAAAGTGAAACATTTTAAGTTTCAGAAAAAAAAAAGAAAACGTTTGTCCATTTATTGACTAAACGCTATCTACAACAGGAGTTTATCATCTGTTAGAACACCAGCTAACAAAGTCATTTGTATGCTGTAATCACAATTAGCTTGTAACTCTCTACGCCTCGTCAAAAATCATTTGCGAAGGCAAGTCAGCCGGCACAAACTGTGTCACTCAAAATTGCCAAGGACTTTGCGATCTTGCTTTCCTTTGATGTCTACTTCAAAAGTTCACTTAAACTTTTCCCTCTTCTCATAATTATGATGGATGATATTCCTTTCTATATGTGCTTCTCATTAAAGTTGCAAATTAGTTTTGTAAATGAAAGATAAAAAAATAAAAAAAACAACTGAGAATGTGCCTTTTTACATTTAAGAGCAGTTTTATTTGCTGACATGTGAAATTCTGGTCAGACAAGAAGCCTTTATTTTGAATGCCAATTATGCCAATTTTCACTGCATATTACTAGCTATTAGTACTATTAGTATAAATATGTATTAAACCTTTTTTTTTTTTAATCCCTTAGTCCTACACCATTTCTCAACGTAACAACCACCTTACTAACTATTTCTTTACTTGTTGTGTATCAATTTTCTGTTGATGAACCTCATTTATTTTACAGTTTAATTTATTCCTTATTGTGTTGTCAACCAGTGGCGATTTCTTTAAGACTGCAAGGGAAGCTCAGCTTCCCCTATAATGACACAAAATTAATGGTCAAATTATGTACTATTGTATTAACATTTTATTGACTAAAAATGCGTTAGAAAACGTTCATCT
>JAUMHP010000301.1:4075574-4088765 GCA_032361065.1 Enteromius trimaculatus
TATGCTACATATTTATTTTTTAAATGTTGGTTCATTTTGTTTCTAATAAAAAGGTTAAAGAGTTAATTGCAACTTTTTACCTTGCCATTCCTACTTTTTCTCAAAATGCCAAGTACACCTCTTGCAGTTCTTTTTCTCACCATGGAATCATCATAAAAAAAGGTAAATGCATTTTTATTTTTCAATTTCAACATTCCTTTTCAGAATATGAAGATTATATAGTGCATTCTGTATTTATTACTCAAAATCTGAGACGGTCTCCTGCAGGGTATACTTGAGAGTTTATATCTTGACACTTTTAGTTGATATTTCAGGTCAGAATTGTGGATTATTTTGCAATTCTGACTTTTTTTCCTAAGAATTGCGAAAAAAAGTTGCCATATAAAATCAATGTGTTCTGTATCCTGTGGCTCTGCTTTAACAAGCCATCATCTTCACAGGAAGTCTCTCTCCGTGATTCCAGACTGTCTCGCGCCCTTCAGCCTGCAGAAGTAGGTCAGCTGATGCTGCCATTTCCATGGCAACCACTCTTCGCGCCCCTGCTGCGAAGTTGTTACTAAGTGACAGTCGCCGAAACGTTACTGTAACAAATGTAGAATCTTTGATGGTACAGAATCACTCTTCGCCTGCTTCTAAACGAATCCTTGAGCTGCACAGATCGCTTCACAGACAGAATTGTATTTATTCCTCATTTATTGTGTTTGATTGCAGGCGGAAAGCGAATTTCAAAGTGCACATAAAAGAAGAGAAAAATGCACCAAAACAGGGAAAGTACACCTGTCACACCTGTTTCTTACTGCATCCTCTCCAATCAATAGATAAACAAGTCAATAAATTATCCTGCCATCTACGGGTCCGCTGGGTACAACATCATAGATTTCTCGCGCATCGATATACAGGCTATTATCAAAATAATTACACAGTTCTAATGAAAACCGCAGATCCTCGCTTTGATGCTGCTGATTGATGTTCTGTGCTCGAGCCGCTGGCGGGCAGCAGTGAGTCTGCAGATACCTGCCTCAGGTTCGTTCTGGGCGGAGAGCATCTTGAAGTCTCCGTCGAGGTGGAGCCAGACGCAGAAAGCAAGCGAAGCGCTTTAAGAGGAGACGGACGGATCCGATCCCCTGCCATGATCTAAAGCCAGTCCAGACCAGAGCTCAGAGAGATCGTGCTGAAGTGTCCGCGGGGATCGTGTCGAGCTGAAGCGCAGAAGCGGCTCTGGAGTCCCGCAGGTAAGCGTCTCAGGAATGCGCTGCGGCTTCTTCAGACACGCGCACATTCCTGCTCCATTCAGACGCGCGCGGGCCGTTACTGCTCCTACACGCCACAGACACGCGTTTACAGCGCTTCTAGCTGCTGAGTTAGGCTCGTTAAAGCAGTCGGTCGCTTATCATGCATGCGCTCTTGAAGCGCTGAAAGTGTTCCGTGGGATCGAGTTCTGTTTATTGCAGCGTTGAGCAGTGTAGCTAACCACACACATACCTGCTTATTTCTGCAACAGCGGATCAGTTACGATCCCCTTTAGCTTTAGTTTGCGCTATAACACTGGAAAGCACTATTATAGGTTACTGAAGCATTTGATTTTGGAGCCGACGTTTGCGCGAGAGGCACCGAGAGTTCTGAGGGATGTGGCGCGTGGGTATGTAAGTGATCCCGAGCTAGCTCGAGTTCTGGGAATGCTTTGGCTGTCCCGAGCGGAGATGAGATGTGAGGGAAAGTCCTGCATGGAGATGAGACATGCGCTTGCATGCAGGAGCTTCTGATGTATGCGAGACTTTGAACTGAAGGAGGACTCGAGGAAAACATCCCTGTGGAGAAGATGCGACGATGAGGAGCGCAATGCTGGGAACGCTGCTGAAGAGAAGATCCGTCGTCGCCAAATAGAGCTGAGAGGAATATGCGAGATTGTTGGCTAGCGATGCTTTATGGATTGATCTGCACTTGCTACTGCATTCTTTGCAGTTGTATTAGTCATCCCTGTCTTGGTTTTGCTGCTCAAACCGTACAATTCCTATTCAGCTGATCTGGAAAAGCTGGCATGCGCTTGTAAAAGAACCTCTCCGGTGAACAATGACCCGCATATTGGATCATTTTAGAAAACATTTGCGGATCGAGTTCAGACGTAATAATAATAATAATAATAATAATAATAAAAGCACACAGTGCTCGTCTTGTCGCTGCTCAGAAGCGATCTGGGATCATGATGATCGAGCAAAAATAATCTTTCCTTTGAATCAATGAATCGGTTGATCTCGGTTGATCTCGGTTTCGAACCGAATCCCTAAAACAGCAATTCATATTTTTAGTTATAAATTTGATTAGGTTGCAGTTATGGGTAAAACATTGAATTATATAAAAAGGCATTTGAAACCAGTTAAGATGAAGGCATAGAAAAAGGTTTCACGTTGAAATCTGTTTTTTTTTTTTTTTTATTAAAATCCACTCTTAAAAGTGTCTGAAGTGGAACACCTCTATACAGGCGATGTGGAGTGATATGCATCAGTCTCTCAGTAACATGAAGGTCACAGCATCTGCCAGCAGGGGTTAAACTGCTCTCATGACTCCACCTCTTTTCTTATTGAGCCTGAATGGTACATTTTATAGTTTAATTGCGCTGCAGGGTTTTTCTTTTATCACAGAAAGGCGGAAGTTTTCATCTGAAGGTTGTTAAACGTGTTTGATGTTCTTAAATCAGCTTCATTACGGTTGATCTGGAAGGAGCTTGTTTTGATGTTCAGCAGCAGCGTCTCATGCCGTGTATGTCTCAGGTTTGATTTCTAAAAGAGTTTGACTCTGCGGTCGTGGAGATGATGTGCACATGATGGTCATGTTGTGTTTGGGTCATTTTGATCATTGGAGTAGAACTTCCTGAGTTTTCACTTGTGCTTTTTAAACACAAAGACCAGCTCAATTGCTTGTAAGTTTCTTTTTATAATTATTTATTTTTTTAGTTAGCACCAGGGTTGTTGTAGTTTAAACACTATATTCTCAATATATATATATTGTTTAAGGAAACAAGTTGATAAAGAGACTGAATCTCAGTTTTGATGCTAGTGTGGAATAATGAGAGCAATTTTGCTGAAGGCTGAAGGAGTTCCAGCACAGCTCAAGGGTTAATGCTGTAGGAGAGATTTAACCTGGTTAAGTTGAGTATTGAAGCATTGAGTCTCTTTGTGAACACACACACATTTACTGGCACTCAATGCCTGAAGGAGGATATACTGTAGGTTTGGCCATAAGTAAACTCGGAGCAGCCAGAAGCATCAGCGCAGAGAAAGGAGTGATTGATGAGACTCTGTCACGTCGTCTGAAGGATGAGAGGAATCAAAGGCTGCGGTCACATGAAAAGACAACAGAGTTTTGCCCTCCTTCAGCTGCTGCCGAGCGGCTTTTCTCTGGCTTTGCTCTGCTTTCATTGAAAAGCTGTAATTAAAATCATCAAAAGGTGAAGAGTGTTTGTGTTTCCCAGTAAAGTCAGGATGCAGACAGCACCGCCCTGAAGACACCGCAGCCGAAAACACCGCTCTTTGTGCTCCTGTGTCAGTCGAGCACCACCACCATGGCTTTTCATCGCTCTGCCATAGATCCTCAACACTTTACGGGTTTGCTTTTAAATGAAGGATAATTGTTTTTCAGTCAGAGGAACGTCATTTTACCCAAACACTTTTTCTTGTGTTTTTTGGGGTTTGCCATTCCCTCCACAGTTGATTATATAATGTACAACTAGTCCTAAAAAACTATAGTTTATGAAAGCCTATTAAAAAAAAAACTGAATTTAATTGAATGACTTTCTACTTCACAATTAATACTTTCTCTCAATTCTGAGTTCCTATGTAACTATTTGGGCCGACAGTTGTGAGAAAAGGTCTGAATATAGATATAAAATCATAAAATCAAGAAATAAACAGCCCAGTCTCATGAAAACATTGTGTGGCAAATTTAGAACTGCAAGATAAAAACTCATATTCATAATTGCAAGATATTAGGTCAGAATTGTGGAATTTAAATTGTGATTTGTGGGACATAAGTCAGAATAGTGAGATAAAAACGTGCAGTTCTCATAAAGAAAGTCAGAATTGTGAAATATAAACTAAGAAGTGCAAACTTTAATGATGTCTGAGAAAAGCCGCTTCATTGTTTTGAGTGCGGGATGAACTGTTGTTGAACAGATGAGCTACAGTGGTCTACAGCAGTTGTTCTTGTTGTTTTGTTTAGATTGTCTCCTGTAGCGTAACTCGGAGCGCTTGATGTTTGAAATGAGAAGATTATAGTTTTTCGCAGCTTTCATGTCTTTCCTTTGGTGAGTGTTTAGGAGGAAACCTGAGGAGCCGCACATCCTCTGTCTGCATGTACGATCACATTCTCTCTTCATACCTCCAGGATCCATACGGCTCCATAGTAGCTTCTGACTTTTTTAATCAACTTTTCACCCTGTGCTTCAATGGCTGCGAGGCAGAGATCTGACGGAGGAACGCTGGCAAACGAGCAGCATTCAACAGTGACTTAACAGCTTCTTAAGCTTCTCCACTAATGCGGTCCTCCTCTGAAATCAGGACTCTGAGACTGTTGACTTGATAAAAGCTTCTGGAGGTTTGATACTGGCTTGGGTGTGTTGGGTGCTTTCTAGGCTGCTGCTGGTCGTTAACGATAAGATAGATGGCAGGTTGATGCAGGTTAAAGGTGTGTATTTGAACATAATTACTCTCAGATGTCAGTGTGTTTGCTCGGGTAACTGATTGATCTGCTACAGAAAATACAAAGCAGATAATTGACTCTTGATTTTTTTGGTCGGCTGTTATCCAGTAGCTCAACTGACACGGAACAGGTTTTTGCACACAGAGTTGGAATTTTTTGGTCATCTTTTCCTATTAAATAAATGTTTGCTAGAGATGCAAAACACAGAAAATCAAACCTGATCTGAATTTTTTATGATGGACAACATTTTGGAAGCAGTGTATAAACATGATTAATGCAATGCGAGGTCGTATTTATTTGTTAACTTGCTGTTTTCTATTGTTTTTCGTTGTAAACCTGCACTTGGAGATATGTGAGAGACTTTAGGGGTTTGCAAGTTGATGAAAAGCTAATAATCAACTATATTGCATGTCATGAAAAATGAAAAATGAAAATCAATAAATGGGACTGCAGGATAATTTCAATACAGATTAGCTTGATTATCAAATCAAAGGCTGATTAAAATAATACATGAAATATTTACGTGTGTGTGTATTTATATATACATACATAAAAATATGCACAGCACATGTGTATTTTATCTTTTGGATGTGATTAATCATTATTAATTGTTTGACTGCATTAGTAATTATAATTATTATTATTAAAATAATAATTTAAATTTTTATAAATATGTTTGTGAACCCTTGTCCTAAATAGACATGTTTAACCATTGAGCTTGCATCTTTTGCATTGTCTAATGTTCTAAAACTCATTAAAGCTCATGTAGAGTCGATTGTTTCTTGATTCCACTAGCAGTGTCTCCTGGGTTAGATTCCCATGTGCTGTAAGTTGTACCGTAAGCATCTGGCAGATGTGTGAATGTACAATAACAGTGCGTTTGGCTTGTCAAAGCTGCATAATAAACATCTTTTTACAACAAACACAATTTCCAAATAGCTGAAATCACTGTGAAAACTGGCAAATAACTCATGTAGAAAGCAGAATCTAGTACACTTCACTGAACTAAACACACTGATTCCAGGAAGACCAGAATCTTTGATCATTTAATTCACATTGGAAATGAACTGGGAAGGAGACCAAGTGAAGCCCGGCTCTCATTTCCTCACTGATTAGTGCCGTTTGAAGAGTCATTTCCTAATCTGACAACAAATATCAGCGCAGACGAATTACAGGCTGTTTGTGTTTGGTGTCTCAGAGCCGGATGTGTGTGTGTGTGTGCGTGTGTGTGTGTGTGTTCATCTGAAGATGTTGGTAAAGAGGTGGATCCAGAGATTTGACAACAAGTCTCGCTCGCAGTTTAAAGTACCACTGAGATTATTTCTTCCCGCCACTTCCGTTTTGATATAAACAACAGGACCCATAAGTCTGTGTGCTTTGCTTCTGAGAGATGGGGTTTTCCTGCGCAAACTCCCATGAGACTCGCTGTTGACATTAAAGCTCTTTGTGTGTCTGTTCAGCTTATGATCGGCCCACACAGACCTCGCAGAAACCAATCTGTCATTCATGTTCAGTTGCTCTGAGCGCAGACCCATCACGTCAGTTTAACAGTTAACCAGCTGCCTGACTGAAATATGCTCTTTATGGCTCTTTTATAATATAGGTAAAGAGAACTGTTTTTCATACACTGTTCAATTTTGAGCGATTTACAAGGTGTTGTTCAGACTAGTGGAATGAAAACAGGTTTTATTTTATTGCATGATCTAATTGCATTTGTAGATATCAATTCGAATCCACAATTTTCAAGATTTTTTTCTGCACTTCAGCAGCACTTATATACACCAAATTTGACAGTTTTATTCCTATCTATATTCTACATATTTTTGTAGAAGGGTTTGTTAATTTATCGTTCGCCTTGGTTTTTTTATTGCCCTTTATCATTTGTGTCTGTAGATTTAATTAACAATACTTTAAAGCCATCTTATCAAAATGACTTTGTTTTCCACTTCCGCAGCTCTCACATACCCAGAATTTGACTGTTTTTATTCCCACATATGCTTTGAAGACCTTTACCTTTTTTCATATAGCACTAGTCTGGTTTTATTATTGTACTTCAGCTGTTTGAAATTAAAATTGTTTATGGTATCTTCAAAGACGGTTTCCTCAAAATGAGTTTTATCTCCACTTCAGAAGCATTTACATACACCAAATTTGACAGTTTTATTCCTATCTATATTCTGAATGGTTTTACTGAGGGGTTTGTTCATATGTGTTTTGTCTGGTTTTATTTTTGCTTCTCATCTTTTACGGCACATACCTTAACATGCAGTTTTCTTAATATGAGTTTGTTTTTCTACTTCAGCAGCACGTACAGCAACCAAATCTTACTGTTTTATTCCCATCTTTATTCTGAAGCTTTTTACTGAGGCTTTTGTTAATATATCAGTCACACCGATTTATATAAACATTTTACTTCTAATAGCACTTAGAAAATAAGTGCTTTTTCAATTAGATAATAACCCATTCACATTTTAAACACAAAACTTTTAATGCAAAACATTTTTTTGTAATCAGTCAACTGAGGAAGTGCTATAATATCTTTTAATTACATTTTTACTCTATTCATCTAGGGTGTCCTGCCTTAAAGAGAAACCATTTCAAGTCCGTTTAACAAGAAATCATGTTTCAAAGAGAAACCGGATACAGTGGCACTTAATCAAAGTAAATTGTTTAAATGAAATAATTTTTTGATTGTTTTTAATGATAATTGGTTTTCTGTGGCAGAATCGGACGGGTCGTTCGGAGTGATAATATCTTCACCTTTTCCTTTCCCCTAGGAACTGATATTTCAGGGCTGTTAATGATAAGGATAATGATACTCTGTGTATTTATCTTAGATTATGTGGTCGTTATAAGATTAATAACCCGGGGCGGCGAGTCTGCGGTCGACTTTCAAACAGAGGCAAGCCCGGGCAGCATCCGTCAGAGCGCTTGTGTTGGGAGCGCGGTGCATTCCAGCCCGGCCTGTGGAGAGAAAAGCACTGGAGCTGGATTCTGATGAAAGCATCTTGGGCGTGTGTTCGTTTTGTCAGATAATGAGCCGGGGGGCTCAGGGGCACAGGAGTTTGACGCTCGCTTCGTTT
This sequence comes from Enteromius trimaculatus, assembly GCA_032361065.1. Lineage (NCBI taxonomy): Eukaryota > Metazoa > Chordata > Actinopteri > Cypriniformes > Cyprinidae > Enteromius > Enteromius trimaculatus. Next base: position 4,083,353 of record JAUMHP010000301.1, read on the forward strand.
CCTGCAAAAATAACTTCTTCTGCTCTCCCTCTCCCCCCTCATCCCTCTTTAAGTCCTCTGACGAAACGCAGACAGACGCTTTGTCTCTCCGTCAGGCTGGCGGAGACTGTCTTGTGCTCGTCGGAGGAAGGTGCCTCACTAAGTGCCTGATGGGAATGTGTGGTCTGAGCAAATATTCCACAGTTGGGATCATTAAAAGCTAGTCATCCGTTTGCAGATTGAGTCAGCGCTGCTCTAGTCTCTACAACGTTCTTTGAGCATTATGCTAAAAAGTGTGTTTTTGTTTTTTTGGTTAGTTTTTAATATTTTTTACTTATCTTCTAGTTTTAGTCATGTTAGTACCTAAACTACAGCTTTATGCAAGGCAGTATTTTAATTTCTAATAAACAATACAAAATATATATAAAAATATTTTGATGTGCTTTTTTTTATTTCTTTGTAGCTATAATTTATTTTTGTCAGTATTAGTACTTTAATTATTTCAGTTACCAATGCAACATTTTTAAATGAATGTTTTGACAATAACATAATTCCCAGGTGGAGCGCTGGACGATTACGCACAGCTGTTAGCACTCAGCTAATCAATCCCTCGTTACGATCGCCCAATCAAAACCTTCCCAAGCACTATATAAACCACAGTTCCCCTTTCCTCCCATCACGATTTCCCACTCCGGGGGGCAGCCGGAGTTCGAGCCGGACGCCGAGCACTTACCCTCGCTAGGGTTCTAATCGCTAGGGTTCGAGCCCGCCGTTCTCCCGGCCCGCTCCCTGGACAGCACGCCAAACCCGCTTATCAATATTATATGAGGAGGCACGAACACTTGAATTATCTTTTAAAATTAATAATTATGCATTTTGTTTGTAATTTTTTTATGTTTTATACTTAAGTTTTTAAACACTTCTATTTAACTTTATTTTTATTTTTTGTTAGTTACCAAGACAACAGTTTTAGTTGTCATGTTAAATTTTAGCTTTATTTTTTCACCTCTAGTTTAAGTCATTTTAGTCCTTCAAATAAAGCTTATTTATTTCAGTTTGTTGCCAAGAATGTTTTTTTTTTCCAATTTTAAAATGTAGATTTAATTCTAATAAACTTCAATGTAAGTAATATTTTAGAGCTCTAGTTTTAGAGGGTTTCGTTCAGTTAGTTGCCAATAAAACATTTTTAATTCCAATTAAAAAAAAATAAAGTTAGTTTCTATTAAGTGTAAGCTTTAAGTAAATAATTATATATTTAGAGTTTTTTTCAATATTTGTATTTTGTAAATATATTAAGTTAACCTAAAAACCTTAATTCAGTACTTTTAGATTTCATTTTAGTTAACAGCAACAATGCTGGAGTAGAACTGAAATGTGTCTTCACTAAACCTGTATGATATCTGATCAGTTTTCTGCTGATATTGGTAGTGATGTGGTTTGTGTTGTTGTGTTTGCTCCCTCATGCAGCGAGGCATCATGGGACTGCAGTTCTAATGTTTATGTGGGTGAGTTCAAATGACAGCGCTACTACCGCTATAAAACACTCTCAACGTCTCCGCTTCAGCAAACCATAAGACATTAATGCAGTGAAGGGAGACGGGCGTACATTACAACCTCCACAACATCACAAAGCTTTCATTTCTGACCAAAAACCAGTGAGACATTATAATGTGTTTGCCTAAACGCATTTCATCAAGTGACCGATGGATCTGTGCTTCCCAAACACATTAACCTGCGTTCTGCGTCGCAATCAGACTTGAGACCTGTTTTAAGAGATCTGCTCGAGACTAAACAAAATTTGGTCTAGAATTTACTTTGAAACTATCGTCCCTCTCAAATTTCCAGTAAAATAATTACGAAGAAACAGCAAGTAACACATTGAATTAAATGTAAAATATTAAAGTAGAAAGACTGAAATAGTTTTTTTTTTAAATGTAACCTTTATTTACAACTTGAATTAAAATGATTTCTATTTAAATGATAGTTTTAGTACTTTAACCAAAGCGTATTTATTTCTTTAACAATGCAACATTTTTAATTGTATTCTTACAATCAAAGTCCTAATAAGTTTATTTATTATAATAAATATGTGTGCTATGTGTGTTTGTTATTTTATTGAATATGTCTGAAAGCCGCTCTGAAGCGTTGGTCTGTGAGATCATCTGGTGTTTTGCTCTCTGGAGGATTGTGTCATTCTGAGGTCTTCTTCATTGTGTTTTGAGGAGATGTCGGAGCACGGGTGATGCAGAAGCTCTGAAACGTCTTCTAGCTGTTAAATGAGTGACGTTAAGCCGAGTTGCTTGAATAATTGTTGCATAATGTACATTATTGTCCAACTCTAATCTGCTAAATGCACTATACAGCATGATGATACAAACAATCACATCATGATTGTCTGTAGAGCTGCTTTGAAATGAAATGGATTGGGAGAAGTGCTTTAGACATCAGTTTGACTGGATGTGTCTCACTTCACCGAATGTTTTCAGTGATAATGAGTTCCTGAATACAGTAAAGATGAAATATGATCACTGCGTCATGACATGCGAGTCATTGGGTCTGTTGTTTGTCTCCCGGGTTTCATCATCGGGCTGTGATAGATGTTTTTGTTATGTTCCTCATGATGTCTCATTTCAAGCTCATAAATCACCTGCTCAGCAAGTGTGTTTTTCATAACGCAGTTTCAAACTAATCTGCAGCCGTATGAACGACACTCGAAGTCTGCAGAAAGACGAATAACGTACTGTTCATTTTACTGGCATTTCCTTTAACCCTAAAACACCATGCAATGCAGAAACCAGGATGCATTTTCCATTTACTGGAGAAGCAAAATTACTTAAGATATGAAGTCTTGTTTTCTACAAAATAGTTTCTTATGAAAGACTAGAACAAATATCTGCCAGTGGGATCTGAAAGAGTTTTTTCTTGGGGTTAAGTTGATTTTTCTGAGCCAACTGGCAGACATTTGTTCTTGTTTTAACCAAAAACACACTTAAAGGAATACCACAAATGAAAATGTGCTGAAAATACGCTCACCCTCTGTTTATCTAAGATGAGGATGAGTGTGTTTCTTCATCAGATCTCAAGAAGTGTGTCTTAAAGCTGGATTAGTTTGATCTTCTGTCTTCTCCAGATGTTCACAGCTGGACTGGAGTGCTGTGATTATTCTGATGTTTTTATCAGACTCTCATTCTGACGGCACCCATTCACTTCCATTACTGAGACACGTTTCTCCAGACCTGATGAAGACTTGTTCCTATGTTTGTACTGGAAGAGAATCCAGAGGAAGACGATGATTTTCTGCTCTTGTTTCAGAGCTCCTCAGGTGGAAGACAACATCATCATCATCATCATCATCATGGGCCAGAAAAGAGGACGGGAACGCTCACAGCTCCTGCCTCTTCTGCTGGTAAGTCCCATCTAAACTCGGGCGACGTCGACTACAAAGGCGTCTTTGAGCGCATGTTAATCTGTCTCCCACCTCCTTCGTCTCTGCAACACTGAATCTGTCTGGCTGCGTTCCCAGAAGGTAATTTCTCTGCACAGCGTCTTAATGATAGGCTTTTAAAGCCCTTCCAAAGAGCCGTGAGATGTTCAAACGACAGGTTATCTGCGAGCGAGACGTTCTGGAGAGCAGATCTGTATAATCCCGCTTATTACGACTTAATCAGCCCTCTGTGTCAATTCAGCCTTTGTTGAAGAGAAATCTGCTGCTGCTCCGTAATAGGAGCATTATTCTCTATATATAGAGCCAGAAAAAGACACACAGCACCGTAATGTCACGTCTAATGATCTAGAACCATCTCAACACAATCAGACAAACCTTTATAATCCAAGTGAAGCATCTTCACAAGAAATTCTGCTGATTTGCAAAAAAAAGAATTAAATACAAATTATTCAATTAAATGAATGTCACTAAAATATCCTCATCACAAAATACGTAGGTATGTATAGTTATGATGCATATGTATCAGCTTTAATCAAAATAACAAAAAAAGAAGTCAAATGTCAAAAGCTGTAGTTTTGATTTGGAAAGTAACTAAAATGCCAAAGAGCTTAACATAGATGTAAATAAATGTTTTAATAAAAACTGTATTTTTAATCACTGTTTGCATGTGGTCAGGTATATTATCTCATTTGATATTTTCTGTTAGTTCAGGTTTTAGTCATTTTGATGTGTTTTTGTCATTTCTATTAGTTTCTGTTTATCTTAAATATGTTTGTATAGTTTTTTATCTGATAAACCAAAATAACAAACAATCTCAGTTTTAGTTATTTTAGTACATCTAGGCTAATAAAATAATTTTTTCTCTTTGGATGTAGTCAAATCAATGTTATTTTAGTGTCATTTCCAGATCCTGTTATAGTTTTTATTCATATTTTGAATACTTTTTTTATTTTCATTTTAGTCAAAGTTTTGTTTTTGTTATTGATATCATTTTTTTTCTTTAAATATGTCCATATAGTTTTAATAATACTTATTTCACATTTAGTTATTTTAGTAAATCAATTTATAATAACTAAATCATTTTTATTTCCAAATGTAAAATTAGCAAAAATATCTGCCAGTGGGGCAAGAAAAATAATCATCTGAATTAAGAACATTTTTCTTAATGTTTAGATTTTATAAAAAACTAAAATATTGACTAACTCAGCACATATATGGTCATCCAAAGCAAAAATACCACATATTTATTGAGAAAGTGTGAGGAAAACAGCAAGGCAGACGCTGGGATTCGAGTCAGAAGGAGCGAGGATTGGTTTGATTCAGCACACGACGCATGATCTTCTGTTTTATTACACTCATCTGCGATTGAGAACAGATGCATTCTTCTGATCTGTTGTGATCTAATTACAATCATCGTGCTTCCAAACCAAACTCACAGTCATCGAGTCTCTCCCGTTTCATTTCCCCAGACATAAATTCATCTCTCTGCATGAATGGAGGTGAAATAACAAGTTGGTTGGTTTCGAGAAGCACACAGGCATTTCATCCCTCGTTACTCGAGCAGGAATGTAATTAAACGTGTGGGCGGAGCCGGAAGTTGATTGGCTCCGGCTGAATGAGATGCTTTGTGGTTCTAAGCTTAATTCTTTAATTGATGCTACACTCGAGCGTTTCACCTTCACACTTTCTCTTTATATGAGTCCTGATGGACAGAAAATATTTGTTTTGTTAGAAACACTGAACCTGAAAGAACAAAGTTTTTCTGTTTACAGGGCTCGCAAAATCGCTAGCCTGACGTCCCGGGGCTATTGTGTTTTCCAGTCGGGCTATCAAAATCCATCTCAGCCCTGCCCGTCAGGCTATCATATAGGGAGGAAAAATATATTAAAATGCTTTTGCATTCTTTCACAAGTATGTTTGGGTAATTATGTAATTTTCGGGCATCGGGGAGCCACTGTCAATTAGGTTAAGTATTGAAATCGCGTTTGA
>JAUMHP010000301.1:4088865-4105300 GCA_032361065.1 Enteromius trimaculatus
ATAAATCCCAAAACTGATTGTGATTTATTGAATGTTCTATTTCTTCTAAGCGTTTGGTTAGATGGTGTTTCTTTCTTGCTCTTATTGTGTCTTTGTACTGTCTTAATTTTGAACAGTATTCAGTTCTTATGTCAGCGTTGTTTGGTTCTTTATGTTTCAGATTTGATAATTTTCTCAGTTGTTTTCTTTGTGTTTTACAGTCTGAGTCAAACCATTTTTCATCTTTTGATGTGTTTTTTCTGAATTGTATTCTTTTCTTTTTCAGTTTAGTTTTATAAGCTGCTTTTTTATATATGTCATTTATTTCTTTTACGGCCAAATTAACACCATCCTCAGTTGTTTCAAATGTTTTGTTAATAAATGTAGTGATTATATTTTTTATTTCTTCAGAATTGAGGGCTTGGATGAATGTGTCTGTGCTGTCTGAAGCCCATCTATATCCTGGTTGGATTTGGTGTGTCTCTCTCTCTGTGTGTGTGTGTGTGTCAGGGCTCGGCTCTCTTAAGCTCTCTGTGTGGCGTGTCGTGGAGGAATCAGGATCAGGAGCAGATCCAGAATGTGTTTAAGAGGGTAAGATGTCACACACAGCTAGATGAGTGTGTAGATGTTCTCCTGATGCTGACGTGTCTCTGTTCTTCAGTTTCTCTTTCATTACTCTAAAGCACAGAACTCGGTGGGCTCGGTGGAGAGAGAGGTATGTAGAGCTGGATCGTGTGTGTGTATGGTGTGGTGATGTGTGTCTGATATGAAGATGTGTGTGTTTCAGTCTCACTCGGTTCACCCGCTCATGCGTCTCTCACCGAAGCTCTCTCTGCGCAGGAAGAAGCAGCAGGTGAGGAAGTCATTTCCTTCTCTTCCTGTTATTGATCAAGTGTGAAAGAACTATATCAAACACATCCCTGCGTCTACACAACAACTCTAATGTCCAGTAAACAAATAAAAACATTGTTTCTTTGATTTTCAGATATGTATATATGAGGAACTTTAAACACCATTTCTGTTAGTTTTGGAATTTGACCGTTTTGTCTGATTTTGTTGTTCTGATAGACGTATATGTCATCTGTGTGTGTGTGTGTATTATAACGCCTGTCTTTCTCTTAGAGAAGCTGAAGAAGGTTTGTGGCTCATCTGGAAGACGTCTTCGAGGTGTGTGAGGATTGAAAGAGCAGCTGTCACAGATAAGAACACACACACACACACACACACACACACATCTAAAACTGAAGCTACTTCAGGTTCATCACTTCTCCAATTATTCATGAGTACAAGAATTCAGAAACACGTTCATTTAATACACTGTGAAAAAAACGATGTGATATTGACGACAGGTTTTTACTGCTGAAATGATTCGTTGTTATTAATAAATTATATCAAATAATTTTTTCAAAATAAATGATGTGTATTTATATATGCCAAATATACACAAGTGTGTGTGGGTGTGTGTATACATATATATATAAACAAAACCTTTATTTCCGATGTGATTAATCACAGAGCATCATTACTCCAGTACTTTAACATGTAAATGGAGATGACCCGAGGCTCACTGCAGAAGAACACATCTATGTTTGCTGTCTTTGCTGTTTTCTCAGAGATATGAGCTGAAGTGGCTGTTTTCTCTCTCCAGACCTCGTCTGCTCTTATCTGGGATTCTGAAACCTCTTCAAGCTGCTCAAAAACCCTCCAGATTTCATTACAGCCTCTTCTAATAAATCTAACCTCAAGCCTGCTGACGGTTTATGAATTATTGCTAAATCAGGGACAATCAGAACACCTGGCTGATGTTAAACGCTGAGAGGAAATTGATGGGAAATTGTCTGACTGTAATGAGATGAGCGTACGGTGTGTTTGTGTCTGAACAGAAACAACACAAGCTTCTGAGCGTCTTCTAAACCTGATCAAACTCATGATATTAACTGTTGCATGCACTGCATTCTACAGGAGATGCTAATTTAACACGCAATGTCTTTAATGTCAAACTCTCAAAAATGAAGTGAGTTTATAATTAAAACAATCTTAAACAATCATGATCTCATCGGATCGTTCTGTGTTTCCAGTAAACTCAACAGAAATCCAGAAGAGCAGTATTTTCCAGAACTCATTTCTATATTCTAGAGTTTGTGAGTAGAAATATTCGAACCGCAGTCGTTGTTTTAATGCTCTGTAAAATGGAAAAACTAACAGAGATCTGTAGAAAGTCGTCTAATACAAGACCTTTACATGTACAGGCATTCATTTCAGCTTCTTAGCTTGCTCTTAAAAACATCTTAAAGTGAGCTCCTGAGGGACACACGGTGAAACACAGATCTGTGCTGCCGGACGAGTCATCACTCACAGAAGAGACACGTGTTCCGTGTATGTTTATTATATAGAAGCGTGGAAGGGTCAAAGGCTGTGTTGGTATAAAACTGTGTGAGTGTGTGGTCTCTGGTCATAGTTCATGTCTGGATGGTCATGGGTAAATGTTTCAGGGTTGTCTGTCCAGAGGTCAGTCCTCGTCTTCATCATCATCTTCCTCATCTCTCCGGCGCGGAGCGGAGCAGCGGATGGACGTCAGCAGCTGATCCTGGATCTGTTTCCTGGGGTTCTCCTCCAGATCGGTCCTGACCGCTCCAGACTCGGACAAACGCCACTCCAGCTCTGAACACACACACACACACACGACTACTTTCACCAATTATACATTTAATATTTATTAAAATAATTAAACAGCACATTAGTTCTGTTGAACAATTAATCATTCAAAATAAAAGTCTTGGTTTATATAATATATGAGTGTGTACTGTGTATATTTGTTATGTATATATCTGAACCACATGTTGAATATCTCCATGCTTGTGTGTGTGTGTGTATATGAGCGGACAGTGAGATATGAGGGTGTTCCTGACCGTCACAGGAGAGGTTCATTCCTCCGAACACCAGCGGCCCGATGAACTGAGCCTTCATCTCTCCCTCCCGATAGACGAAGAGCGTGGGCAGGTTCCGGTCAGGGTAGTTGGGGATGCAGGTGCTGGAGATGGACTTCAGGAACTTGGTCTGAGGAAACTTCCGGGCCAGCTGAGACAGATGCTGGTTTATCAGCGAGCACAGCGGGATCCTGAGCCAGGAACACATCCAGCGGTCAGTCACAAACACACAGATCACGCTCAGCAGGTGATATAGTCCCAATAAGACGTAAAATAGCAATAAATGAGTTTTCTGATGCGTGTTTACGGTTTTGTTAGGGTTAAGGGTAGACTGTATGTGTGTAGAAGGTCTGATCTGAGGATGTTCTGGGTTAAACCCAAGCCCCTGCTACACTTCCTGCTGATGATGGTGTGTCAGGCGGTCTCTCACCCTGGTTTGTAGAGGTGCAGCACCACCCAGATTCCTGCTCCAGCTTTATTGACCTCCTGCACATAATCCTGCCCTGAGATCTCGTTCAGCTCCCCGAACACGTTCTTCATCTGATGGGCCTTCCACTCCGCCAGCCTCTTCTGTCTGCAGAGACACGCTGTTAATCTGAGGAGTGTACCGCTGATCACACACACCAGATACTCACTCACACTCATTCTAGCATTACAACCGTCTGTGTAGTCAGAAACAGTTTGCATTTTCATGTATGCATTATTTCATAGCCCTTTTTCCCAAATAAAACGTAAACGCATTGTAATATTGGAAGATTCCTTGGTTGTCAGATTGGAAGTTTGTTGTGTTTTTAATGCATCATCCCTTCAATTAATAAATGAATATTATCTCTGTGTCAGTTTTATAAGGCATTATATAAAGACCTTTTTTAGATGTCTATGTTTTCAAATATTAATCTTAACTTTTTAAACAGAGAAATTCACAAAAAAACAAAGCTAGACTGAAATGAGCCACAATTATTTTCTGAATTAATTACAGAAATGTAATACAGGTCAAAACATTGAAAAAAAGATTAGTTCTATATACACATTTTTATATTATTCTATTCATTTCTTTATTCATTTTAATGTATTTTTTGCAAAAACAGAACATAAATCATGTTTTTATTATGTTACTGTGTTAGCTGTGTTTTTTAGTTATTTTTATCCTAATCATTATATTATATATAATATTATGAATCTACATACTTCATATTTATTACAGTTTTGAGTCACGTTGTATTTGATCTTCAGGGTTTATCTCTGCTGGTCAGTGAGGGACGTAACGCTCCGCTCTCATCAGTACCTGTACATCTCTATGGCCTGCTCGTCTTCCTCACTAAACTCGTCTTCGTTCTCGTCCAGCTCCTCCAGAGTCATGCTCTCGTACGTCTTCACTGCAGAACAACACAATACATCTCAGCTCGTCTGTGAACACAGTCTTACGCTGACTGACCGCTGGGATCTGTGACTGACCCACGGACTGCGTCTGATGAAGCTGCTGCTCCTCCTCTTCCTCCTCCGCCGGAGCTTCTTTGGGAGGAAGGATGCCCTTCTTCCTGAGGATGTCATTCCACTCTGTGTCCGCGTTCGGATCCTACATTCAGAACCAAAACACATTCTCTCACAATTCTTACTTATTTCTAGGAATTGTGAAATATAAACTGCCAGATATAAATTCATATTTTCTGAGAAGAAGCGTCAGAATTGTGAAATACAGTATAACAATTACTTCTTCTTTTTTTCCAAAATTCTGCTTTGTCAACTAGCTGAAGTAAAACAACATTTCAGTTGACTTTTTTTGTTTTTATTTCTGGTTTTAGTAAATAACACTGACTAACACTGACTGTACTCAAACTATAAACATTTACAGAAACAATGATTTACATGACTTCTGGAAACTACATGTTCCTTCATATTAGCTCTGTCGTTGAAAACTACAAGAAACACCGAAGAAAACATAAACAATGTAAGATTGTGCGGTTTTCAGGTTGTATGTGTAAACTTAAGAAGGTAGTAGTCACTAAAGTAACCTATGATCATCATCATCCTCTCTCTGTTCTCCGTCAGTCACACGCGATGAAGCACACATCAACGAACACTTCAGCTTCAATATAACGTGAATCAAGCTATAATACAGAGTTTTAAAAGACAAACCTGCATGTTTGCGCTGCTGTTTGCTCTGCTGTGTGTGAATCACACCTCTGCTCTCACTGCACCGGAAACAGAAGGAGCGTCGCTCAAACTCTTCCGGCCGAACACCTTAACGAAAAATAAAAAACAGGCGCCTTTTAATGTTTATTCGTCATTAAATCAGCTTAGAACACTTTAGCGTCACGACAAAGTCTCATACGTGCATGAGAGGTTCAATGCGAGCATTTAAAGTGAAGCGGACGAGAAGCGCGCGGGACGATTATTAGTGTTGCACCGGTTTCCGGCGTGTTTCTGAATTTCCGTATATGGTGTTGTAGCGTAACGCACGTGAGCCCAGACGCGCTGTCAATCAAACGACGCAACGGGCGCGAGACAGGCTCATTCAGTGGAATAGAGATATAGATAGAAATAAAGTTCATTGTTCATGTTCACCGATAGCTCATTAACCAAAAGCCTGTATTACCTGTCTATGAAATATAGCCTAACAATTCTAAACACATCAGACACAACCATGATAATCGACAATAACAAATACTCGATAAACATAAGAGTTTTAAAATATTAGTGGAAGACAACAAAGAGAGCATATTTATATGATTTATATTTGTGTGTGCTTTATATTATATTCATCAGCAAACAGGGTATTCATTTTAAATCAGCCGATTTAAGGATGCAATTTCTTTGTATTGTGTATTTCTCAGATCTTATGCAATAGTTAGGCTACTTTATTGTTTCTTGATTTATTATCTTTAAAAACTTATTTAAATGTATAAACTTTACTTTTTTAACGTTCTGTTCTGTTCTCTTGTGTTATACATATACACAAATACATGGGATGTATTTTTGTGATGACCATTTAGATTTAAGAATAAGAAATGATGTTATTATTTATAATAAGTGAATGTATAATATATCTAAAACATTAGTAAAATTAACTAAAACATCTTTTCTCTGAGTTGGAATTCAGTGTTTTTATTCAGTTTTAATAATAAAGGCAAATAATACCAGAATAATTGTGTACAAATACAATCGTGGACATTTAGTTTGCTAATTATTTGCATATATATATATGAATACGGTATAATTATTCTTATAAATACAGTAAATGTAGTAATTTTTGGGGCGTTATCAATCACTGAATCCCGTCACGCCCCGCCCCCGCTGACAGAGCGTGCAAAAGATTGACAGGCAGAGACTTCTTCTGATTGGAGGAGCGGCTGTCACTCATGGAGGACAGGTGTGCTTCACAGTAGCGAAAGTTTATTTGCGATATTAATATTTACTTTCCTCGACGGTGGGCTTTTATTTCACCTCAGTACTATTAGATAAGCACATGTAAAAATACTTTATTTTAAACATCTGCTCGAATCAGCGATGAAAAAAGCGTCGGCTGATTCCTGTCAGTCAGCGAAATTCCCGCGCCGACCGAATGGAGGCTTTTATTCGTGAGGAAAACCGCAGGCGGTGAAATGAAACTTCCCTCTCCGGAACCGCGAGCAGGAAAGGCTGGAAAAAGCGGAAATAAACAGTCTCTGAAAGAGGAACTGCAGTTATGGGCGGAATAGGAGACTAGTGCGTACTAGAAACAACAAGACGAGTCGCTCTAGCGCGAGTGAGGATGTGGATCACTCCTGAAGAAGTCGCGCTAAAAAACGCGCTCAAGCTCTGGGTGACGAACAGATCCAACGATTATTTCCTTCTGCAGCACCGACGAGGACACGGAGACACCGGGGGGAAGATCACAGGTGAGTCCCGACATCCCTGGGTCTGCTCTGAGCTAATCTTGTGTCTGGAAGCTAGATCTGAAGTCAACAGTTGCATCCTGGTTTTCTCTTTTGTCTCTTCTGGGAGTTTCCTTCATGGAAGAGATCACAACAAACACTCTTAAGAGCTTCAGCTGAAGCTTCTGACAGAAGACAGAACAAAACAAGACTGTAAACCTCTACTCTTCTGTCAAAATAACAAATTCCTTTTCATTTGAGCTGTCTTTTCCCCACAATTTCTTGCAAAAGTTCATTATGACTGACGCTTGGTGAAGTTTATGGGTTACCTGGTTTATTTCAACTGGTTATGAAGTGCAGAGTTACCTTGTTAAAGATAATGAAGCTCAAAGATCGGCTTGTGCTTTTACTTTGATTCCTCTGTTACTGACAGACTCTCTCTGATGTTTCATATGAATGCATTGTTTTGATGATTTGAGGAATCTAACTTCTATTCTGTTAAATCTGATCAGAAACTAGTGACACAGAACTGATTGTGTGTTTATAACCTGAGCGAATCACTTTATTATGCTGAGACTGCTGAGAGATTGATTCTTTAACTTCATAACTTTACTAGCTCATTTTACAAACTATTCAGGATCAGTACAGCTAACCAGTGTTCTGTTTAGTAAACCTATCACACACATCTAAACCCAGCTGCCAAACCAGCTTGACAACCTTTTTTTGCCTTAAAAGTGTTTTTTTGTTTTTTTTACTGTAGCAACTTGAGTTTGAAGCTTGATTTTTGTGACTTTTATTGTGTTTTTATGGATGTAATGATTTTCTAGAAGCAGTAAGTCATGTTGTCTGCTCTGTTTTGTGTTTAAGATGTGTTAAGAAGTATTTGATTGCTTTGGAGCAGCTTCTGTCTCTTATGGTGTATTGTTTTATTTATAAATCCAGATTTGATGTAACATTTGGGTTATAAATCAATCTGTTACTGTCGTGAGTCTGAGACCCTTCCTCATAGACCTGAGAAGGTCTAAGGGTAGCTTTACTCTGAGGAGGTGTGTGTGTGTGTGAGAGAGAGAGTGTCTTGATGTGTGTGTGTGTGTGTGAGAGAGAGAGTGTCTTTATGTGTGTGTGTGTGAGAGAGAGAGTGTCTTGATGTGTGTGTGTGTGTGTGTGTGTGAGAGAGAGAGAGAGAGAGAGAGAGAGAGAGAGTGTCTTGATGTGTGTGTGTGAGAGAGAGAGAGAGAGAGAGAGAGAGAGAGTGTCTTGATGTGTGTGTGTGTGTGTGTGTGTGAGTGTGTGTCTTGGTGTGTGTGTGTGAGAGAGTGTCTTGATGTGTGTGTGTGTGTGTGTGAGAGAGAGAGAGAGAGTGTGTCTTGATGTGTGTGTGTGTGTGCGGGTTTATGAGGACACAAATGTGTATAATGTCATGGGAATGACAGGTATTACAATATGAAGGTGATTTATGAGGATATTTTCAGAGTCTCCGTAATTCAAAAAACATACTAAATGGTGTTTATTTGAGAATGTAGAAGTGTGTAGTGTTTCCTGTAAGGGGTAGGTTTAGGTGTAGGGTCAGTGTAGGACAATACCACATACAGTCTGTACAGTAGAAACACCATTACACCTATGAAGAGACCCCACAACACATGGACACACTACAGGAGTGTTTGAGAGAGAGAGAGTGTGTGTGTGTGTTTGGGACTCGTTCCAGGAGAGCCGGTTATTTGTCTTCTCCTCTGTCTCGGTCTGTGTTGTGTGTTCAGGATCAGGAACAGCAAACATCAGACTCTTATCGTGTTTCCAGACTCTTCTGGACGTCACACTCTTCCTCTGCTCCTCTACCTGCTACTGAATGTGTTTGCTGTGGCCTGGATGATGTGATCTTGTGCTCTTCTGATGAATATCGGCTTCCCATCCCACAAATTCTTGTTTTTTGTTTGATTGTTTTTTTGGATTTTAATGGTCAAACACATTTAATCATCAGTTGAAATAATACAACTTAAGGGGATAGTCCACCCAGAAATGAAAATTCTGTCATTATTTACTCATCCTCGTGTCGTTCTAAAGACATTAGATCTTCAGAACACAAATGACGGTATTTTTGATGAGTTTTGAGAGCTCTCTGACCCTCGAGAGACAGCAAGGATTCTTCTGCAGTGAAGGAGCAGTAATGACTGAGCTCAGTATGGTTTGTGAATGTGTGTGTTCAGTCTGATCTGCTTTAGAGGATGCAGTTGTCATCAGAATCAGTGTGATTAGCATTAGATTAGAGAGATCAGCGTTACGACTCCTCTTCAGTCTGATTGTTTCTCTCAGAAACAGCAGCTGTCATTGACTGCGCTGAACGCTTTCGCTTTTCTTCTCTTTCATTCCAGTCATTTCTCAAATATATTTCATTTCAAATCAATACAGAGGTGTTAGGCATGTATGTAGGACCCTGTGAAATTAGTTTTATTATTATTCACATGTAAACATGTCTCATGAATTGAAATCTTGAAACTACAATTTATTAAAGGTTATTAACACAAACACACACAGGTTGGTTAAGTGTGCACCCTGATTTATTTGTTCAAAATAATTTATTTTTTAAAAATTCTGTTATACTGTGAGGTCAATATTTCTGAGAGCATAGGGCTTATTGATCCAAACCAAGTGAATCTCAATATTAGATGAGACTGCATCAAATCACAATCACTGATTCAATATTAAACTACTGGACACGTCACTGGCTATAAGACAGCATGAGTTCATTCCGACTGATTCAAAGATTTATTAGAAGAATCAGCTCATCTGCTCATGCGGTTTGTCGTTTGTGCAGCTTTGTGTTTTCATGAAGCTCATGTTCGTTCTCTCTAGAATGATTTGCATGCTTCAGGTTTCTGTATAGAGGAAATAAAAGTGTTTTAGTTGAGGAAAGCCAACCTTTCCTCTGTTATGTGTTGGTGTTTGTTTCAGAACAGCTGTAAGCATCTGTAGTGTCGATCAGTGTTGTGTTGTGCTTGTGTTGTTTCGGCTGACTGCAGCTCGAATAGGAAAGTGAAACTTTCTCATGTTAAATCAGGCCATTTGAGGCGTGGTATAATATTAACTCATGCAGCACACAGCTGTGCATCTACAATGTACGTACACATCTACAATGTGTGTCTCTGTGTGCGTGTGTGTGTTGTAGGTTTGCTGGTGGGAGCGCTGGACACAGTGCTGGACTCGAATGCTCGTGCGGCTCCGTTCCGGATCGTTCTTCATGTTCCGGGGTCACAGGTCAGCTGGGTCATAGCCAGCGGTGAGAGCCTCTGTGACACTCTCTCTTCATAAACACTAGTGTGTCAAGCAAATTATCTCCCAAGTTTCCCACAGTTCTGTTTCAATGTCAAGTTTTTATTTACATATTTGTGTGTAGGGTGTTTATGTATAAATAAATACACACACAAACACATACAGCATGTGCATTTATATATATATATATATATATATATATATATATATACATAAACACAGTACAGACACATAAATTGTGTAAACAAAAACGTTGATCAGCACATTTTGAGTCAGTCTTTTTTTTTTTTTTTTTTTTTTTACATTAATATAATTTTTTGATCATTTTCAGTTTTTGTCAGTTCATCATTAAAATGCTGCCGATCAGATGAAGGCATAAGACACTGAGAGTTGACTGAAGTTGTTCTCTGTGTTCTTCCAGGAGCCACGATAGAGGAGGTGCAGAAGCACTGGAAATGGCTGGATCAGAACCTGCTGCCGTACATGGCCGTGTTCGAGAATAAAGAAGACGCGGCCAGTTTTGTCCAGGGCAAAGTGAAGGTGCGGCCTCCCTGAGGACTCACACAGACATGGCCTTCAGTCTAGGCTCTAAATCTCTCTGTATGTCTGCAGGGTTTAATCGCGGAGGAGGTTCTGGGCAGCCAGGCTGCTCATGAGGATGATCCGGCTCGTTTCAGGGAAGATCTGGCTCGGTTCGAGCAGCGCTTCGGCCTCCCTTCGCGAGAGAAACTGGTGACGCATTACTCCTGCTGCTGCTGGAAGGGCCGTGTTCCTCGCCAGGGCTCGCTCTACCTCAGCACCAACCACATCTCCTTCTACTCCTTCCTCCTCGGCAAAGAGGGTGAGAAACTAATCAGCAGGGATGCACTGAAAGTGTTCGGCTGAGCTCGTTAGACAGGGTTCTAAGTCCAAGAGTGAGAAAAGTCTGTGCTCTGCTTGTGCTGTGTGTGACTCGTGCGTGTGTGTGTGTCACTCTCAGTGAAGCTGTTAGTCCCGTGGGCTGAAGTGACGCGGCTGGAACGCGTGTCGGTGGGTCTGCTGACGGATGTGATCCGTGTTCACACCAGACGGAAACAGAGGGATTTCTCCATGTTTCTGAACGTGAACGAGGTGATGAGGGTTATGTGTCAGCTGGCTGATATCGCCCTCTGCAGGCTGCTGGACAGCGGTGGACTCACGCTTGACCAGTCACTGCTGGAGTCCACAAACATCACCAAGAGGTGAGCGTCTGCTTCACATCCACATCTGCAATCAGTCACATCTGCTTCACATCTAAAGTTAGGGATCAGTGAGGCTTGTAATGTTTTTAATGAAGTCTCTTCTGATTATCAGGGCTGCATTTATTTATCTGAACAAAAAATACAGGTAATAATATTGGAAAATGTTTTTACAATAAAAAACAATGGTTTCTATTTTAATATACTTTAAAAACATAATTTATTTGTGTGATGCACAGCTGAATTTTCAGCATCATCAGTGTCACATGATCCTTCAGAAATCATTCTAATATTCAGTTTTTTTTGTTATTAGAATTATTTGTGTTGGCAACAGTGGGAAACTGCTGTACTGTTTTTAGAATGTATTATTTTATTATTTATTATTTTATTAATACATATATATATATATATATATATATAATACTTTTGTAAGAGCAATATAAATCTTTCCTATCACTTGCTGAATAAAAGTTTTCATTTCTTAAAAAAAGAAAGAAATAATAAAAAGTTTTACATTTTTTTTTAAAATAAACACTCTTCTTTTTAATTTTTATTCATCAAAGAATTCTGAAAAAAAAGGTATCACAGGTAAAAAAAAAGATTTAGCAGCACTAACAATAAATCAGTATATTATTCTGATTTCTGAAGCTCATGGGACACTGAAGAGTGGAGTAATGATGCTGAAAATACAGATGAACATTACAATAACAGAATTAGATTTTTAATGTATGTTAAATTATCATAATAATATTTCACTAATAATAATAATAATAATAATAATATTTTACAATAGTACATTTATTTTCTGTATTTTTGATCAAATTCTGAATTCTTATTGTGGGTAATAAATCTGAGCGGGAAAGGATTGAGGCTGAATTGGGTTCCTTGGCTTTACAATCTAAAACAGAGGTAAAGAATCTGAAAAAACAACAACATATTACACCGGTTTTAATGGAGTTACACTGGTGACCAGTTCACCAAAGCATTGATTTGAAGATTCTTGTATTGGTTTATAAAGCAGTGCATAATCTGACACCTTCTTACATTTCATGCTATATTCCTAATCTAATGCTACGATCCTCTAATCTGGACTTTTAGTGTGTCCCAGAGTAAATCTGAAGAGATTTGGCGGTGCTTCTTTTAGTTACTATTCTCCAAATGAAGTGAGAGAGTCCACTAGTATTTTCATAGATCTTTATATTTTTTTCTTTTTATGCTTGTGAAGCACTTTGAGTTGCATTGTATGTATTGTATAATCTATATTTGCAAGCACATCTGCATCTATAATCACACCTCTATGTGCGATCACATCTATATCCACAAACACATCTACATCTGCAATCAAATCTATGGTGAGAAAGTTAAACCTCATTTATGAATCATGTTTTATTGGCCTCATTGAACATTTCTGGCTTTCTCTCCAGTCAATCATCAGCAGGGATTTGATTCTCATACTTCCTTCACTTAAGGGGAAGTTCATGTACGAGAAAGACAGTGAAAACAAGTAAAGCAGAACAGAGAAAGACCGTCTGCAGAATATAGAGGTTGTGAATCAGATTACAACAGCTGCTGCGTTAGAACTGTTAATAGCTGTTAATTTCTAAGCGCAGCAGTCGGGAGCGGGTGCATGTAAACTCATGCTGCTGCTGTGTGAAAGGTGTGAACTGCATTTGCATGTGTATTTATAGAGCCGTGGGTTTGCTCTCTGCTGCTTGGGTATTTAGAATCTGTCATCTATTTCCGTTCTGCAGATAATCTCACGTTATCATGTAGTCTGATGCATGAAGATTATGTGTGTGTGTGTGGCTCTCACAGGGTGCTGGAGGAACAGACCGTCAGGCAGTATGTGCTCTCTCTCTTTGGTTTGCCACGGGCTGAGCGTCTGCAGGAAGTGATGTCATGCTCGGTTTGGACTCCGCACGCCCGCTGCCACACGCCGGGCACCGTCTACACCACAGACAGCTATCTGTGCTTCAGCAGCCGTGAGGAGGGCCAGTGTACGCTCATCATACCCCTCGCAGAGGTACAGACAGAGACTGCCTTCACCTAAACATTCACATTCTGCTGGGAATTAATTCACTTCAGCAGCTTGATCTTTACTTTAAAAGCACCATAACGGTTTACTAAATGAGGACAAAAAGTAGCATAGTAGCATCAGTAAAGACACAAAGTGTCATAAATGCATCAATAATGACAAATAAGCATCAAATATGTATCAATGGGGACAAAAAGTAGCATAAAACTATTAATAAGCCCATTAAATGTCAGAAATGTACCAATAAGGACAAAATGTATCAGAAATGTTTTAATAAGGACTAAACATTAAACTCTTTCTAATTCACTTATTATTCACTCTTTCTTAATTTATAAACGTTATATTGAGCACGAATAGTAGGTAGTTTTCATAACACAGTTGAAACATGAACTGTATTTTAAGCCCCACTTGATCGAGACACAGGTGACAGTGAACCTGAAGTCCATCACGGGACAGAAACTGAGAGAGAATCATGGGACAGAAACCAGGCTTAGCTTTTAAGAGCACACATGAATTCCTCCATGAGCAGAAGTGATGTGTGTGTGTGTGTGTGTGTGTGTGTGCGCAGATCCTCTCTATTGAGAAGCCGGAGAGCACCAGCGCTCTTCCTAACCCCGTCATCATCAGTGTCCGGTGTAAGCGAGCGTTCCAGCTGATCGAGCTGCTGCATCGGGACGAGCTGGTGGAGAACATCCGGCACCGGCTCAGAGATCTGCACTGGAAACAGAACCTGATCCACGGACATGACCAGCGCAGGAAGTCCTCAGTATGAGTCCTGAAACACTGTCTGTCTCTCACTGACATTTACACGCTGCTCGTACTTCTGAGCTTTCTACATACTAGAATAGGCCACCAGTAATAATTCATGAAAGGCTTGATCACGTGTGTGTGAACCTGGAGCACAAAACCAGTCAGAAGGGTTGAGATCTGAGGCTGAATAATCATCTCTGCACTGATGTCTGGTTTGTTAGGAGAGGACAATATCTGTCTGGGAGACAACTATTAGAAGATCTGAATCTGAGGAGCAGAAACATCTCAATATTGAGAAAATCACCTTTTAAAGTTGTTCAGATGAAGCTCTTAGCAATGCATATTATTAATCAGTTTTAAAATCTATTTTAGGACATTTAGAAATTATCTTTATGCAACATGATCTTTACTTAATATCCTAGTGATTCTTGGCAGAAAACTGTGATTCTGACTCATCCAGTTTATTGTTGGCTATTGCTACAAATACTCCTGTGCTGCAGAAGACTGCTGAATGCTCCAGAGTCACGTTTATCACTGCACATGATGCTGAACAATCACATTTAACAAAGATATATAAAGATTAACATGAAATATGATATTCTCGATGCAAAGCTTGTTCGGAGTGAAGCGGCTCTTATAACGCAGCGTGTGTTTTCTGCTCTAGATCTCCACCACACCGTACTACACCTTCTGTTACGACACCGTCCAGTCAGACGAAGAGGACAGCAGCAGCATCATCTCTGATAAAGCTCTGCGTCACAGCGTCCACACAGAGCTCGTGTCCACATTCCACCCCGCTCCGAACAAGACCCGTGTGAGTAACACCAGACTGACCATGATCACTGCACACAGCACCACCACTTTCAGAAACTCGGACTTCTGAGCTTTGTTCATATAACATACAAATATATATATATATATATATATATATATATATGAAATAAAAAATAATGGGTCTCTTTAACTAAACATGCGTACGCACTTACACACATTTTTTTTTTATGACAAAAATCATCAGGATATTAAGATCATGTTCCATGAAGATAATTAGTGAATGTCCTACCATAAATTGCTAAAAACTTCATTTGGACAACTTTAAGGATGCTTTTCTCAATATTTAGATTTTTTTTCAAATTGTTGTGATTCTGGAGCACAAAACCAGTCATACAGGTCGATTTTCTGAAATCTGAGATGCATGTTCTGTTTGTGTTGTATTGTGGGCTGAGGATGTTTTGGTCTCCTTCAGAACACGGAGCAGGTTCGAGAGCGTCTGTGGGAGGATCACTTCGAGGAGTTCGGCCGCGGCGTTCATATGTTCCGCACAGATAAGATCCATAAGCTGGTGGCACTGGGCATCCCTGAGTCTCTGCGTGGAGAGCTGTGGCTCAACTTCTCCGGTGAGAGAGAGAAATAAAGAAAGAGAGAAGTTGACAGGGTGACACAGAACAAAAGAAAGCCACTTCCATGCTGTTTTTAGTTATTCTATATTTGTCTGGCTCAAGCCTCTGAGCAGAGACTCACTTCCTCTTCTGCTGCTTTGTGTAGAGATGCTCATTTGTTTATTGATGTGGATCGTCTGCTCCTCACACACACTCTGTGCTGTTTTATTACATGCTGCTCAATCACACAGTATAATACACAACTTCATCAGATTTACACTGCTGATGAAAAGTTTTATGACAAGTCTGCTGACCAATACTATTTTATCTAAAATATAGTACAAATTTGGAAATATTATTACAATTTCAGCTGTGTTCTGTGTGGCTCTGTGTTAAAGAGTGATGTGTTTCTGTGATGTTCAGCATCATTACTCCAGTCTTCAGTGTCACATGATCCTTCTAGAATCAAGATCCTTCAGAAATCAAAAGTTGCTTTCCGTTGTTTATTTAGTGTCAGAAACTGTCTTCCCCATCTTTCTGAAGCGTGTGTGTGTGTGTCAGATGCGTGTTCCTCGCTGGCAGCTCATCCCAGCTATTACACGGATCTTCTGGAGAAATGCAGAGGAGAAACCAGCATCGCTACAGAGGAGATCGAGCGAGATCTGCACCGCTCGCTGCCGGAGCACCCAGCCTTCCAGAACGAGACGGGGATCTCAGCGCTGCGCCGCGTCCTGACCGCCTACGCCTTCAGAAACCCAGCCATCGGCTACTGCCAGGTGCTGGACAATCACCGCCACCTCGACTCAGAATATCGTTCCCTTACTGTCTTGATCTCTAGTATAAACATCTAAACATTCTTGAATAAAGATGCATTCATTTTGCTTAAAATAAGCAAAAATAAACATGTTTCTTGTTCCATAGTTTTGCTTGTTTTAAGCAAAAACTAACCTTTTTCAGTCATTTTACTTGTAAAATAAATTAATCTTAATTCAATATTATTTAAATATTTATACTAACTATATATATA
>JAUMHP010000301.1:4123626-4137146 GCA_032361065.1 Enteromius trimaculatus
CAATACCACATACAGTCTGTACAGTAGAAACACCATTACACCTATGAAGAGTCCTCATAAATCACAAAAACCAACATATGTGTGTGTGTGTGTGTGTGTGAGAGGAGTGTGAGGAGAGTGTGTGAAGAGTCTGTGTGTGTGTGAGGAGTGTGAGGAGTGTGTGTGAGGAGTGTGAGGAGAGTGTGTGAGGAGTGTGTGTGTGAGGAGAGTGTGCGAGGAGTGTGAGGAGAGTGTGCGAGGAGTGTGTGTGTGTGTGTGAGGAGTGTGTGTGTGAGGAGAGTTTGCGAGGAGTGTGTGTGAGGAGTGTGTGTGTGTTTGGAGTGTGTTTGTGAGGAGTGTGAGGAGAGTGTGCGAGGAGTGTGAGGAGTGTGTGTGTGAGGAGTGTGAGCAGAGCTAGGGTCATCTGAGAGTGACCTACACTGAGATCTGTGGAGAGAGCCCTCCTCTAGAGCCTCCTGCCTCGAGCCGAGGGCCGGGGCCCAGCCGGAGCCTGCACACACACACACACACACACACACACTCAGATACATGTACTCATCTGTGAGCTCTGCTGCTGAAGAACGAGTGAGAATAAATAAATATAAATTACAATTCTGTTTAAATTTGAGATTTTCACAAAAATAAGTTGATGATCTCTGATCTAGTGCTCCTAGCGCTCTAATAGTAATCAAACATCTAACAGCATCTATATTGTGGTTTTCACACGTTCACACACACTCTCTCCTGATACACATACAGTACAGCAACACAGCCATGATTTCCATTGGTAGATTCAGGACTATGTTCTTAACAAAAACAGGTGAAGTAACTGAAAACATCTTTTATATTCTAGTTTCTTCACAATAGCCACCTTTCCTCTGATTACTGCTTCACATTCTCTCCATGAGCTTCAAGAGCTAGTCACCTGAAATAGTGATGTTAAATAAAAGACGTTTTCAGTTATTTCACGTGTTTTTGTTGAGAACATAACTCCGTGTGTTCATTCATAGTTCTGATGGAAATGAAGAAAACCCTCTGAATGAGAAGCTGTGTGGCTGTACTGTATATATCTACAGCTCATCACTCACACAATCGGTTTCATCTCATCTGAACAGATCTGGTGTGAACATTCTTGTCTCGTTAATGTTAATCAAACTATAAAACAGAATCCCTGCTTTTCTAGTTTAATTCTATTTATTTCTAAAGAACACTGAACATTTATTAAGAGGTGAAGTGGGAGAAAGACCTGGCTTTACATTAGTTTTTCACTAATTATCAGGTGTAGTCATTGTTCATCTGATTCCCAGAAGAACTCATTTTTGTAAATCTGCTCATTTCCCAGCACCGCTCACATCTATATCTCATATTGATAATTCATTTGAAACTTTGGCTCATTTGCTGTAAGTTAAAGTGTCCAATCATGGCACTATAAGCTTCTGAAGCAGCATGTTAATGTGATCTGGACTGTGATAGGAGGACTGACCTGACTGGACAGCATGGGCGGGGCTTGCAGTACCAGTGGGCGGGGCTGAGGGCTGTACTGGAAGCGCACCTCACCTAACACAAGAACACACCTGATGACCCTCAAGACGTCCTCAACGCTTCATTAAACACCAGACAGATCCAGACGACTCACCTGGGCCTGAAACCAAAGATCTGGAGAAGTGAGGCATGATGGGAAGAGTACTGAGGCAGGGACGGATGTTCTTTACATTAGTGAGGTACTGTCCGGGAGACTGGACCGGAGACGAGGACGAGATGCCCATCTGAGGACTGCTCTGAGAACACACACACACATCCAGGTGATGAACCCTCAGAACATCAGAGATCAGGACCAGTGTGTCTCTGCATCAGTGGATTTGAATGGGTGCCGTCACAATGAGAGTCCAAACAGCTGATAACAAGCTCTAAACAAGAGATGAGCTTCTTCACTGGAGTTATTATAGACTCTTAACATCATCTTAATGCTGGATTAGTTTGATCTTCTCCAGATGTTCACTGATGGACTGGAGTGTGTGGATTATTCTGATGTTTTTATCAGATTCTGACGGCACCCATTCATTTCCATTACTGAGACACTGATGCAGACACACACTCCTCCTGATCTCAGGTGAGCACATTTAGAGAATATATTCATGTTTGAGTGAAGTATTCTGTTAACGTTACACAAGATCCTATACTGAGGTGAACTAGATCTGCTGAAGAAGGGTTAGAGTCTGATGTCTGGTGTTCTTACTCGAGGAGGGTCGCCGGGCTTCTGTGAGTGTGCGTGATCAGAGCTGTAGTATCTGTTGTGTTTCCACTGAGATGGGGACTGCTGGGATACAGGTAACGCCAGGTGCATCATCAGCATCCCACCTGCGCGCGCACGCACACGCACACACACACACACACACACAGTCAGAACACTAGAAACGAGAAACCACACCAGACTGAAGGTCTTTCTCCAGACGTCTTAAAGAACCAACGAGGATCTGTGTCAGACAGCGCTCGATAAACACGTCTGCAGCGGTCGTCAGGACACTCCGTGATCACTCAGATGATTATTATTAATAACTGCTGTGTAGCTTTATATCTAAATGCAGTCAGCACAGATTAATAATTAAAATCATTTAATAAATCTTATTTGAAATTAATGTTAATTAAAAAAAAGAAATAAAAAAAGAAATTTCTCAATTTTAACGATGTACTAAAATAAACGAACACCGAAACAAACACTCATCAAAACTAGACCAAAGTTACTAAAACGAGTTCAAAATATTCATTAAATCTAAAAGCTGATATGAATTTGATCGTTATTATTATCATCATCATCAGTGTGACGCTGAAGATAATCTGTACTCTATGAATCAAAATAAAACAGAACAGATACAAATGAAGATCAAACGGTAACACTTATTTTATGTACTTCCTGTTACAATTACTGTTAATTATGATGAATAATAGTAACCATATACAGTAGTAACACATGAAGTTAATTAATATTCCTCAGTATTATACAGTAACCCAATCTTATAGTTATTGTGGAATAAATGCTAATAAAGCAGTAACCTGAGAAACATCCTGGTTCTATATCAGTGGAAAACACAGAACTAGAAACGTGTGTCATGATTTCATAACTGACTTTTATTAAACAGTAAGGGCAAATCAGGATGGACTGTGATCTGGTCTCAGACGCTTCACACACACACACACACACACACACACACACACACCACAGAGCAGCTGTACCTGAACACTGCTGAGCGGGAACCTGCTGCGAGCCGCAGGGTGACGAGGTGCACTGATACGACATCTGCTCCGCTCCTGGAGGAGGAGGAAACCCTGCGGAGGAGCTGAGACACACACACACACAGCAGACCTTCAGCTGTCATCTACTCTCACACACTCGAGCAGCGCTGGCACGGACTGCAGGAGTCTCACAAAGCTACGCAAAGAAGACAAAAATAATCCTTCATCCAACAATTTGTCTCTCATTTAAATCTGATTCCTGCACGTTCTGTGTGTGATGCTGGTCTTATCCTCTGCATCTCACTGTATGGTGATTACGGTTGTATTACAGTATTATGTATGTTTTTATATATTCCATTTTCTGTCAAATTTAAATGAAACAATTAAAAGATAAAAAATAAATGTTACGAACAGATTAAGCACCTAACTGTAGTAAATTAATACAATTATTATTAAATTCACACTTTTCTTCATGTATTGATTTTAACAGTAAACCTGCTTGTTTGCCAAAAGAAGGGTTTCATTTTAATTTGATAAAAAAATGTTTAATGCGTTTAAATCAGAAAAATGAAATAACGCAAGAGTTAGTGAGAAAGCGAAGGAAAGAAAGGACTGTAGGGCTGTTGTTGAGAGCGCTTTAATAAGGCCGGCGCTGCATGAAGGATGTGCTGCGGTGAATCGCTCTCCTCTCGGGACACTCGTGTTATATTAAGACCGCCTGCATTTCTGTCCTTATAAATCATCTTGAGCGTGGCCTACTAAAGCCCAGCCCCGAGAGACCACCCTTCCTTACAGCGCAGTCCTCACCACAATCAGACTGAATTTATTACTCTGACATTATCTATTTGTCAGCAGACACATGGACAATCATTTTAAATAGAGATATTTTTTACAGTAGTTAGACGGCTGAACGGCTGCAGATCATCACAACACTGTGTGCTTTCATTAGAATCACGCCACTCCGGATCTGAATCAGCTCTTCTGAGATTGACATGTACGGCTAACACTGCATTCAGACAGAAAATCATTCCAGAACAATAAAAGCCTAATATCAGTTTTCTGATAAAAACTGCATGATTTAAAATGCAATAAAATCCAGGTTTGTTTGTTTGTAGTGCTGCACAAAATATCAGTACGGCTACAAAATAATCCTCATTAGTAGTAGTCCTACAGAAGCAGTGGAGGGTAGCGTGTACCTGGCGGTGCTCTGGCCGGGAGGGACGATGCTGTAGTACACCTGGACGCCGGACGCCGGATCGGTCACCTGACACACACACACACATCTCACATCACTCTCACAGGCATCGCTGCTGTAAACACAGGAAACAGAATCCTGCGCTCACCTGATAGGATGGCACTGACGGATACTGGACCATCATGCCTTGCAGCTGCTGCCCCACACTGCTGTGACCCGGCGGCGGCTGCATCGTGTTCTGGTAGTTCTGCTGAGGATTGGGCATCGCTGTTTGATAACCTGAAGAAACACAGGAACTTCAGCAGCAATACGTGAAATATGACAGAACACAAAAAACCTTCTAGCGCTCGCTCACGAAACACCACCATCCTGTCAAACGATTAAACTCGCTTCAGAATGACCCCGCATCATCCGTAAAACCAATCCAGAACACACAGAGTGTGTGAGTGAAACTTTCACCCTCACATACATGACATTTAGTTCTTCTTATTTATGGCAAATTATGTTTTAACAAATATAATATTGAATTTCAAAATATAAGCATTTTAAAAAGTTACGCATGTAGTGTTTGACCCGGTGTGTATGGAGTGCCATCAGTGCCAAAAATACCACTGCAGCATGAAAAACTGATTTTCTTCATCTGAAAGTGAAAGTATCTATATTTGTCATATTTTGTATAATTATATTTTAAGAATTGTAATAATTTTAATATGATATTTTGTATGGAGTACCATTAGTGTCAAAAATACTTTCTAATGTTTGTTTATTAACGAACCGCAGCAGAATGAAAAACTGATTCTGTTCATCGGAAAGCAAAACTTCATTCAAGTAAAAGTAAAATGAATTCATTTGGACTGGTTTTAATTAATGAGGAATTTAATAAAATCACTCCTGTGGTTTTAGTACTGTAATTATGTAATTATGTGTTCTTACAAACGATAAATACAAGTAATTGACAATTGCATTTGTGAGTTTTTTTTATTTAAGGAAAGACTAAATAAATAGTTAATGCATTAATAACATTCACTTCACAGAAATGTTATGGTTTGAGTTTGAAAATATTTTCTCATGAGGAAACGTAACACAGATACTGAACGCATTATGAGAGTAATTCAAATACTTATAATCATAGTGTCTGTAATCTCGAATCTATGAAGTGATGTCATGGAGAACAAGCTAATGATAGCCTTACTAGCGAAACGCTATCCGAACACGCTCCCCCACGCCAGCGGCGTCACGTCTGCGCGTCAGCGTACGAACAGGCACTCATTGACACGCGCGGCCCGTTAAGAGCCGGGTAATTTGCATCGGTATCAAGGTTATCAGGGAGCGCGTGACCTCCTCTCCGCTTCAATTTCTGCTGGCTTCTGGCCAAAGGGACGCAATCAATTTAGCCCAGATGAGAGCAGAAGTGGGACAAAGGAAAGGGACGGCCCGCGGCGAGGAGACGGCGAACACACGCTATTTTTAGCTCCGTTCTCTCACCTCCACTGAGGAGCAGAGCATGATGGGAATATTATATTAAACACCACGGCTGAGCTTGCAGGTGGAGAACAGGAGGAGCATCTGAAGGGTGTAGTTTCTGGGACAAACAGCATCATTCATCATCTCTACACACCTTCAACTAGAAGCAGGTTATTCACATCGGTGCACTTTTATTAGAGAGGAGATCCTGTGACCCCAGAGAAATCAGCTTCAATCAATCAGAATCAGCTTTCCATGGTATACCATATCATACAAACACAGACATGATTATGAAACATTTTATTACATTTCCTGAAATTACATGTGATATTACATTACCAGTTAAAGATGTGGAGCAGTTTAATGTCTCTAAAAGTCTCTTATGTTTGCCAATATTTATTTGATCAAAAATAATTTAAGAGCAAAAATATTCTAAAATACAGTGAAGAACTGTGATGCACTACCAATCAGAAGATGGCTCGTAGGATAAAAAAAATAAAATAAAATTAATACTTTCAAATAATGCTGTTCTTTGTATTTTTCAGGATTCCCAGATGAACAGAAAGATCAAATTCCACAGAAATACTGAGCAGCTCAGCTGTGTTCATCACGGTCAGTAAATCAGGGTGTTTTGATGATTTCTGAAGATCATGTGACTCTGAAGACTGGAGGAATGATGCATTTGTTTATCAAAAGCAAACGCAGAAGAGACTTCTTTCAAAGACATTAAAATAAGTCCTAAAGAGATTGCTCAGTATGAAGAGAAGTGTTTTCCTGCAGAGAGAGTGAGCAGCAGGAAAAGAGACCGGTTCACTGTGAGAATCCTAAAGCGTCTCAGACAGCGCCTCGGCCCCGCGTCCAGCCGCTCGGACCGACCAAACACTCCACAGCTTCTCCGACTCCATCTGCTCAACACAACACTACAGCTGGAGCAAAACCTGTAGTGTGTGTGTGTGTGTGTGCAGAACGGCAGACCATCACCAGACAGTAAATACACAGAGTGTGGGTCAGAGGAGGACTGAGGAGCTGATATCAGTGCTTCATACAGGCCTGAGCTACAGCCTGACAGAAACACCTGCTTTAAGATGCTGGATCCGGTCTCCTGCTTCAGTGAGCCAGAAGACGTCTGCTGCAGATCTTACAGTAATCCAGTGAGAGTCCAGCCTGAAGCAGGAGAAGCTGGTCCAGGACAGACACTACAGAGACTAAAGCTCACACGCACAAGACCTGTGGAACTTAATTTGTGTGCTAAACTTTAGTTTGATTCAACATTTAGTATTTTATAGTGCTGAATAATGTTATGTAATAGTTATAATCTATTTATTACCTGTTAATCTTATTTTAAGCATCTCCCTAAAAACTGTAGTTTAACCGGTCATACATCGGAAATGTTTTTACGCCCAGATTGAAGTTTGGTCTCTTTTTAAAAAAAGTCATAATTCCTGAAAATGTTGAATAAAAGTGTAAAAAGCTTAAAAAAAGCACAAAAATCTTTTATACTGTGGTGTGTGTGTGTGTGTGTGTGTGTGTGCAGTGATGTACCTGGCTGCTGCGGGGCTGCGGGGGGGATCTGACCCGGGCCGCTGTATGGCGCTGGACCCACGGGCCGAAGCGACTGACCAGACACCGGGAACTGACCGGAAGAGCAGTAACACGTCTGCATCTGTGACACAAACACACACTCCTGAACACTGCAGGACTAACACACATCATCCATCTGATTCAGAAACCAGCAAACTAAATAACCCGAGTGTGGAAATGCATTAAAGCAGGAGAGAGTGTGTGTTTATCTCTTAAGCACTTCCACACTAGTGCGCTTCCGTTGTGAAACGGACAGATCCACGTCTGCACTGAGCTCAAATGAAGTGACTAATCATTGGTAAACTGTATTTAAGTTATTATTACGTAATCAAAACAACTGGAGTGTGATGGACATTACTCAGAATGCACTGATGAAGATGTGTCTCACCTGCTGCTGGCTGACGGAGGGCAGACCGTATCCGCTCTGAAGAGGGTAACCCTCGCCCGGGGCCTGCTGGACCAACATCATGTGACCGAACTGAGCGCTCAGATTCTCCTGCTGACACAAGAGTTCACACCAGACTCACTAACACACACACACACACGTCAGCAGCTAGTATCGGTCTGTGTGAATCAGACTGGAAACGAGAAGAGACCACACTTTCTATTCATAGAATATTCATTCCAGCATCTGCTCCTGCATTAATTATTCAAAGCATCTCCCACTCTTTTAATTAGCCATTAAGGGATGTTTACTGCTGAGGGAGGTCAAGAAAAAGAGGTTATCAGAGCACATGATGTGCGTTCTAGTCACAGGATCCTTAAATACATCCTTAATTCATTTAGTTTTTAATTGCCATCCCAGCATCCACAGATGAATTTAAACAGAAACAAAGAATAAAAACACAGTAGAAATGGAAAAAAACTACCATTGACAAGGAACCATCAATATCATCACATCCAAATAAAAGCTTTAGAGAATATAAATGATGTGAATATAAATACACACATGTAAATATTTTCAAAACATATACTGTATGTGTGTATCTATAATATACACAGTCCACACTGTTCTACGGGACTCATGCACGGGATTGTGGGATTGACAGCAGCGAAGAACAAACGACAAGGAAGTCAAGAAGCAGAGAAACACAGGAAGTGAAGAGAGAGAGACAGGAAGTAGGTACCACAGTGAAGGGCTGGTTAGGAGGCGCTGAGAGGGTCGCTGGGTAAGAGAGCAAGTGCTGGAAGCAGCAGGAAGAGGAAACAGATTCAGTTACAGCACTGCATAAACTCAAACTTCCCATCATCCTCTACTGTCATCACTGAAGATCTGTCCATCAGGGGCACTGAGCTCACCTGTGCTGCGACGTGATTGGTGGGCTGGTGCTGGGGGTGAGCGGCCGGAGGCGGAGCTACAGATGATTGACACCTGGAGGTCTGTGAGGTCACGCTGGGACTGTAGAGGACAGCATTGCCGCCAGGGTTCAGAAACGGCTGACCTGAGATCAGTACATAACACACGTGTGTGACGAGGACAAACATTTCATGATCAAGCCCCTGCCCTGAACAGTTATTAAACATCTAAACGTACTTTTAATAATGTTCTCCTCTCCTCCCAGTGACTGATTATATTATAGGTGAACTCTATTATCAGACAGCTCTAATCCGCTACATGAGGCCATGAAACATGGAGATATTATAAACATGGCCCTGGTGATTCTCTGTGCAGGACTGGTTCATGAGCAGCACGAGGTGCAAACGAGGTAAACGTCTGAATATAACCCTGTAAACGATGACAGATGGAGCAGATGAGCCGCTCCTCCAGCTCCAGAACACACACACACTTCCCAGAGGCCTCGCAGAAGATCAGAAATTTCCCATTTGCAAACTCCTTAAAAAGAGGTCAATAAGCAATTACCCAGCAGTGCTGCCCGCTGTAAACGCTTTACGAGACGCAATCCTGCACACGTCCGTCTGAATCCAGACACACAGCAGCTTCATCCCCAGACGATGCTTCTCTGATCAAACATATCTATCACATCAGACCTCATCAGAAGTACAGCACTCTCACGAATCAAGAGCGGCTTGATCAGACTCAGCAGCGCCAGGAAACAGATGTTATTTGAGCATGTTTGTCTGTGTGGGAAAGGTTGGCAGGGTGGGAAGATTAAACCAATCACAGGACAGTTACTGTACTGATTTAAGAGGAAAGCTTTGACTGGGGGATTTAAGCTCTGGACATCTGGCAACCAAAGCCATAAAAGTTTATTGAGGCTTGCTACAAACACAAGATAACGCAATATCACAGGTGATTACTGTATTTTTACATTGGGACACTTTGTGCCATTAAGATCAGCCCCAATTAACCTGAATGCGTGTCAGCGCTTTACTGGTTGCCAGGTTGGGAAGAGAAAGCACCCTTACGGCAAAGAAAGTGTGCATTTAACAGAAAAGCTCTGATTGGGGATTTAAGCTCTTAATATCTGACAATCATGAAAGCTTGCGCAGGCTAGTTTCAACGATTCATTCAATTCAAGTTTATTTGTGTAGCACTTTTCACAACGCAATCTCTGCACAGCAGCTTTACAGAAAATATCTCCATTATATTCAGAGCTGATCTCGGGTTCAACATCGAATAACAACATCAAAACAGAAACCATGATCCCAAGGAAAACAGGATTTGTTGTAAAGCCCTAAAGGAACATGCTTTTCCATCCAGTTGGCTACGTCTTCACTGTTTTCCTAGTTTCCCAGTTGCAGACTTTAGTTGTCATGTATGTGAGGGAGCGGTCACTAACCTGTGTGAGAGTTGACCAGCACACTTCCAGACGCTATCCCTGCGGCGTCCAGCGGGAGCATATAGTAGCTAGCGCTAGCCGTGGACGCCGGCGGCTCGTAGCTGAGAGCGGGGAAGGCCTGGGAGCGAGAGAGCGAACCCGTGGATGATCCTGCACTACTACAAGAGTCAGAACCTGAGGAGAGACGAGACACTCACTGGAGACCGTCCGAGATATTCCTACACTCCCAATACACCGGGTCAGACAAACTTCAACAAGACGCTCAATTCAATTTCATTCCTAATTACCCCAGAGACCGCAGAAGAAGAAGAGGAGGAATGACATGTTCATTCATTTCTGAGTAGTCTCACTTCATTTTGAGCTTTACGTGTTTCTGTCTCTCAAATACATTTCTCTCTTTGAAATCAAAAATACTTAAGAGCGTTTACAGGTCAAAGGTCATACTAGTGGAGGATGCCGATTAGTGTGAAAAGCTTTCAAAGATGTCTCTTCTGCTCAGCAAGACTGCATTTATTCACTCAAACCCACAGTAAAACAGTCAAAGATTATTCTACTGTAAATCAGCAGTGTTCTGTGTGAACCTGTGATGTTCATTCCTCCAGTCTTCAGTGTCACATGGTCTTCAGAAATCATAATCATATACTGATTTACTGATTATTATCAGTGCTGAACACAGTTGAGCTGCTCAATATTTCTGTGGAAACTGTGATATGTTTTATTTTTCTGGATTCACAGATGAACAGAAAGATCAGAAGAACAGCATTTATTTGAAACAGAAATCTTTTGATCAGTTTCATGCAAACTTGTTGAATAAACTGTTTAAGTTACCGATCCTCATTTTTTCTAATAGTAGTATATCACATACTCCAAATACTAATAACATCTCTGTTTTTACGGTTTTGATGATTTTAATGCACTCTAAATAGACTCTGCTCTTTTGAACAGTAGTACAGACACGATCAGCAATGAAGACATGCTGTTCCTGTGAGAACAGTGTCCAGGATCAGCAGAGGACCTCACCGGTGTTGGAGAGCCGGCCCATGCTCTTACTGCTGCTGGAGCTGTCTCCTCGGGTCAGGACCGGGACGCCGCTGAAGCTGCTGGCTTTGGTCATGGAGGGCTTCAGGTTCCGTCCGGAGCTGTCTGAATCAGTGCTGCTCCACGGCCGGGGCTCTGAACACCTGGTCTCGCTCTCAGAGCTGCTCTGGAGGCTGTTCCCCGACGGACTGTCCTTCCACCTGCTTCAGGAGCATCACACACTTGATTTAAACAGCGCTTCTATCGATACAGACTGTGTCAAAGCCCTGAGCAGCATCAGACGGGAGAACAGAGTGTCAGTAATGAGATTAAACTCTCAGCTTTCAGTTAAAAGCATTTGATTATT
The DNA here is from genome assembly GCA_032361065.1 of Enteromius trimaculatus. Classification (NCBI taxonomy): domain Eukaryota; kingdom Metazoa; phylum Chordata; class Actinopteri; order Cypriniformes; family Cyprinidae; genus Enteromius; species Enteromius trimaculatus. The sequence continues at coordinate 4,135,202 of JAUMHP010000301.1, forward strand.
GAATAGAGAGACGCTGTTGTCTAGATCAGAACAGTTTAAATAGTACCTGTGCAATCAAATCAGCAATAATCACGCTCACACTCACCTGAAGATCTGCCGTCTCCGCTGGATGCTGTCACACACCTCGTCCTCCTGAATCCTGAAAAACATCTCGCTTACTACATTTATCCAAAGACTCTTCAGTTGCACTCGAGGTGCATGCATTCCCCATCATGCTTTGTTGTATAAACTGAACTGATAGTAGCGTTGAAGTCTTATTAGAGCTAGAATCTGAATGAGTCTGGCCTCACTGAGTCCGTTTATCTCTGGGAAGCTGCATCAGCTGACTTCTCACACTCACCTGTTATCCAGCGGGAAGGTGTCTAAACCCTGCAAAAGAGATTAGGTGTTGTTTATCTTGATGTCATTGAGCTTCATAAGGCCCTGATCATATCTGTAAGGTCTCTCACATCAGCGAAGATCCTGTCTCTGGCTCTCTGATACTCCTCCTCTCGCTCCTCGATGGACTTGCTCCTCCTGTCGTCCTTCAGTTTCCTGCGCCTCTGAAACACAGAAGACTCTATGAGCTCTCACTGCTGTAAACGAGCTAACAGCGCTTCGCTAGCACACCTACCATGTCGTCTTTGTCTGTGCTGGAGTTGTCCCTTTTTAAGATGTAGCGCTTCTGGAAGTCATCCGTCTTGTCGTCTCTGATGTGTTCTGAAAACCTCTGATCTGGTCTGCTCATGAAGAGAGAGAGAGATCAAACCGAGGGCCGTTTCAGGAGAAGATCAGGCGCTAGCGTGTGGGAGGTCACTCACACTCGTGTGCTGCTGGTTCTGTTCACGATCACACATTTTCCGGTCTGGTCCACATTGTGGTCTAAGCCGAAGTAAGCGGCGACTCTGTGCAGGAGCATGCGGTGATAAGAGGTCATGGGCGGAAACTTCCTCCTCTGACTCCTGGAACAAACCAAAACACATCAATAACACTGTGTGAACATGTCCTCACAGCACTAGACTGAAGAGGAGGTGTGTGAACTCATTCAAACTCACACAGAAATATTAAAAACGGGGTGAAATTTGGAAAAATATAATTCAAACACAATAATTTAATTTCAATTGATTATACACGACTATAAAATTAAATTATTTAATAAAATTATCAGAAATATTACAAGAGCAGGAAAAATTTAATTTGGGGGAAAAATATAATTTTACTAAACCTTAAAATAATTTTTTTGCTAACATTTTAATAAATTGTTTCATATAATTCAATGAATTATGCATGCATTCTGGTTATTAAAATTTAATAAAACTATTAAAATAGAAAAAGAAATAGAAAAATAGAAATAGAAAAAAAACTAAAAAAACTCTAAAATAAAATTTTTTTGTTAAACTTTTAAAATGTCCTGAGTTTCATTTGAATTAACAAAATAATTTTAAAAATTAATAAAAAATACAATATAATTAAACCATTAAATCCAAATCTGGAAATATCAAAGTGCAACTTTGCAAATATTTAATAGTGGCCTAATTTATTGTTTTTAAATATAAAGTTTCATTATTTTAATTAATTAGACATGGTTTTTGATTACTCAAATTTTAGTTTTAAAATGTAAACGTCAAAAAAATGTAAATGTAAAAAAAAGAAAATCTAAAATAGACAAAAGGTTAATGTGGGGGTGAAAACAGCAGACCCGGAGCTGATGAAGGACTCACTGGTTACTGCTGATGAAGTCCAGGAGGTCCTGCTCCAGCTTCAGCAGCATCATTCTGTCCCTGTCCATGAAGGACTACAGTTAGTGTCTACTGATACACAATCATCATCATCATCAGCTGGATGAAGGTCAGGTGTGTGTGTGTGTGTGTGTGTGTGTGTGTGACCTGGGGTGGTTCTTCAGTGTGTTCACCAGGAAGCCATGAAGGTCGATGCCAGTCGAGTCCTTGTATTCCTGACTGGAGTC
>JAUMHP010000301.1:4149255-4162980 GCA_032361065.1 Enteromius trimaculatus
GGCAATACCACATACAGTTTGTCCAGTATAAAAACCATTACGCCTATGAAGAGTCCTCATAAATCACAAAAACCAACGATGGTGTGTGTGTGTGTGTGTGAAAAGCACATTAATATAGAATGATAATTAAACACTCACGTGGCAGTTTTCAGTGTTTTAGCTGGTTCTGTTTGCTTATTTTTTTATTTATTGTATGTAAATTATTTATTGTATGTATCCATGTATGTACATATTTTATTTTTTTACATTTTAATTTTAATTATTTATTTATTGTTCAGGTGAGGTAAGCATTTCCACATTGAATCAATTAATTTTAATTTGAATGAAAACATCACTTCCAACAGATCTGAGTTACTTTTTTTACTGGTATTCCTATATTAGTGGAGACTCTCTCTCTCTCTCTCTCTCTCTATCATAACCACACACATACACACACACATATATATTTCTCTCTCCCATACACACACACACACACACACTGAGTGGAGAAGCAGCACAGATGGCATGAGCTCTTTTCATTAATTTACACCTTCTGAGGCAGATGCAGGGTTATTTTTATGAAGGTGTAAGTCTCTCGCTCACAGCACCAGGAGTTCAGTGTGTGATACTCCAACAATCACAGCCCGCTTCAGAACAAACTCAGTCATCTGAGAAATTAGAGAAAACTTTCATTCATTTCAGACTTTCAGGGATCGACTGACTTCACAGAAAGAAGAAGAGTTTATTCTGGAAGTCCTCTTCAGACGTTCTACTAACTACTACATCTAACTCTGATTAGACTATTACTAGACTGTACGAACACACTGATACGTTCAGAAGTGGTAAATACACTGCGAGCCGATACTACAGGTGTGTCATCTGCTCACACACACACACACACACACACACACACACACACACACACAAAGTTTCTGGCAGCTGACTCTAACAGCAGAAACACACCAAATCTACAAAAGCACACACTAACTCTCAGCCTTCTCAACACACTCGTCTGACTCACAACAGCTGACACTAAAGACTGCTGCTGGACCGAGTTACTCACAGTTAGTAGAAGGTATAACCTGGACAAAACAAAGCAGTCTACGGAGGTCTGAAGGTCTTCACTGGTCAGACTGGTCTGGTCTTTTACCAGGATAAGGACTGTTAAACATTTAAAAAGCAGCAAACCATGAAACATATTTTACTTAAAGTAATGTAACAAGTAATGAAATTGTTTAATTTGGAAGTATTTCTTATACATTCCAATACAGTGTTGCTTATTTTCCTGTAAAACATACTCCAATGATCTTTATTTTTTATTTACAACGTTGAGCATCATCTGTTAACACTGTACTTAAAGCCTTTATGTGTAATGCATTATAAAGAGTTATTAATGCTTCTAATGCACAGTAATTATTCAGAATGTGCATCATAATACAATACAGCTGGTCATAAATAATTGTAACCAAAAATACATAGTTAGGAATGAACTGATGGTGTTATGATGTATTAACTGAATCACTTCTTTATAGTGTGCATTACTAGACATAATTAATGCATTAAAACTTTCATGATGCATTATGTATAAAGTCATTCTGCATTGTTTCTTATTTCTATGATAATAAAACAAACATCAATAAAAAGCAGCAGTTCTTTTAGAAAGAGAAACCATTGCTACATGACCTTTGATTAGAATTATTTTAGAATTATTGCAATATTGTTCGTTATTTTACTTGTCAAGTAAAGGCATGAAGAATGTTTAGATTTATAACAGCTAAGAAAATCATTTTCTGCAGTGCATTTATTTATTTATTTTTATTTCATAGTACATCAAGTTGAATATGAGAAATGTTGCCTTGGAAACTAAATGAAATATGTGTTTGATGTATTAAGTTAGCATTTATTTTAAGCAAAGGCAATGTTTTTCTGGTTTTAGTTTCAGTTAACTCTAATAACACTGATTTTCAGTTCTTGAGAGGAAGTGCTACTATTTCATTGCTGTTAAAAATGTAAAGATTTGAGCAGAGAAAAGAATCTAATCTCCAATTCTCTACACTTAAGCTAAAAAAGCAATCAAAGACACAATAAAAGTTCTGCTCTTCTGCTGAAACGTACTCTCTTTCAGTGGTCCTGACCAGAAACTGATGCTCAGACAGAAGGAGAGCGGCTCTGTTGTGCTTCTCTCCTCTCGGGAAACTAATCTCCTCCACACGCCGTTAATGGCATGCCAGGGAGGTGCGGAAAAAAGCAAAGAGAAAAAACGTGTCTGCAATCTCACCTCCCTCACCAACATTGTCACACGCTCGCTTTCCTCACCTCCAATTAGCTGGAAGAGCTCCTAAATATAGCAGCCCTCAGACTCCAATCAGATCTCACAGCCAGAGACTTCAGCTTGATTAGTGTGAGATCAGCCCATCCACATCGCTCTGATTATCAGTCCAGTCACTGATCGAGTCTGAGACACACTCCGCTTCAGACGAGACACACACACAGGTTTGCTCTGCTGTCTTAGTGAGGACATTACATAGACTTCCATTGATGTTCTCTCAGGTGAATGATATTTTCTAACCCTATCCCTAAACCTACCCTTCATAGAAACATGTAGAGGACACTAGATCTACATCAGATCTACTGGAGACTGATTTAGAAGAGTTTTTATCCAGAGAGGACCAGCAACATGTCTCACTAGTGGGTTGTCTTGATCTTTCACTATATAAGTGACGACATTTGGTTCCTCACAAGTATAGTCGATCCAGTACACGAGAGTAAGTAACACTCTCACTCTCTCTCACACACACACACACACACCTCCTCCGGCTCAGTTTCTTCCTACAGTGTGTTAAAGCAGCATGGAGACCCTAACTGAGAAAGCGGTTGCTTTTCACTTCTCGCCTTAAGACAGTGGGTTTTCTGAATGAGTTCTTGGTTCAAGGTCTGAGAGAAAGATCAAGATATGTACAAATTTTGCTCTGTGTGTGACGTATACATCAGCAATGAATGCTTATGAATTTTTTTTATGGGGGTAATCGTGCAATATTGAAGGGAATGCAATGCATTAACATGGTCTCAAAACATGTCATTTTTCATTAATTTTACAAGAGAAAACAAAGATTTTAAGCTTGATTAGCTTGAATGTGAACTGTGAAATATATTTTCTTACTTTGTTTTCTAGTAAATATCTAAAAGTTCTTGAATCAACATGCATTTACTAGTAACAGAGACTCAACACGATGATGAAAGTCCCAGAGAGCAGCCCAAAGTAACTAAACTAGACAATGAAAACAAGACAAAGACAATAAACATGAATCAAGACTTGGCAAAAGTAGAAAAACTCTTGGTAGAGTCCACAACAGCGAAACAGTACTTTTCCTCTTCTGTTTGGACTGGCCCAGTTTCAATGGCTGCCAAACAGGAAGTACCAGACAGGAAGCAGAGGAGCTGTGACAGTCTGCTGGCCTGGCATTACATTACTCCACAGTGAAAAGGTTTTAAGTCTTATTTTAGAAAAAATATATATTATAAAAAATGTTTTAGTTTTTGCTTAAAATGAGTAAAAATATCTGCCAGTGGTTTACAAAAAAAATCCTAATTTGAGCCTAAAAAAGATTATTTTTCTTGCCCCATATTTTTGCTTGTTTTTTTTTTTTAAACTACACAATATCTTAAGTTATTTTACTAGTGTAAACTTGTAGAAAACTAGACAAAAATACCTAGTAAGAAAATATCTACCAAAATCAACAACTAATTTTGTACTAATGCACTTATACTTGTACTAATACACAGTACAATTAATGATAAGTGGAACCTTTACTTCATGTACACTTTAAATATTTCGCATAAAGTTTGATATTATTCACATATTATACAAAAGAGACATTAAAACACATTTTAGACTAAATATTCTCAGGTTAGTCTCAGGTTATTCATCAGAAAATATATTAATAGATTTTAACTATACTTAGTCTTTTAAACAGGTTTGCTGATCACAGAGCTTATATTCAGTTCTGATGGAGAAACCCTACTGTGTTTTTGTTGAAGGAAGGTCTATCTCCAGCTCAGAGCACCTGTGTTTTCATCAGGGCAGGTCTTCTTCTGGAAGCTTGTTCTTTGCTTGTGCACAGAGGTAATTAAAAGATGGGCGATGTCCCAAAGCCCAGCGGTGTTCGGTGAGCCCCTGAAGGTGCAAACGTCCTCCTGCTCAAGGAGACGAAAGTGGGCTGCTCCTCGGCGGTCCTGAGCTGACCGGCTGCTGAGAGACTCAGGGCCAGGAGCGTGTCACACACCAAGAACACTCCACAGACAGAAGAACGACAGGACAGGACAAACAGCAAAAACAAAAAGCAATGATGTTTTTATGTGCACATTTGAAATGTAAATAAGTGTGTGTGTGTGTGTGTGTGATACATTTGTTCATGTGAATTTTTGTTCATGTCATTTATATAAATGCATTTGTAGTATACTTAACATGAGACAAATGTAATTTAAATAGATTTTAATGTATTTATTTTCACTAGGGAAGCTAAATTAGTGTCTCAATGATACTAGAATAACACATGGACAAGCAAAGGATGTGAATAAATACAGATGAACTGTTCTTCAGTGTTTGTTTCTCTGCATGTATTCATTACTCTGTAACCAAACACACACACACTCATGAAAACTGGTGTTTAAAATATGAGTGAAGTCATCCTGAGTGTCAAAGGACGTACCGTATGTCCTCGTCTGCGGGTGTCTCGTGGTAAAGGGTCATTCTGTCACCCGTCCGCCGCGGTGAGGAGACATCTGTTACTATCACCGGCACCGGGCAGTGAGCCAGTGAACCAGCATCTGCCATGATGACCAGAACACGACCCTGGACACACACACACACTCATTTTCATTTCATTATATTTTCTGTGGGCAGAGTTTGATCTGACAGGATCTGATGTGAATGTTTCCAGAGCAGGGTCTGAGCATCACACAACACCCTGAGCTCAGCGCTGGATCTGGATCAGATCCCAAACCTCTTCAAGGCTCCTCATGAGCAGCAGATTCAACTAAACTACCCTAGTCAGATACTGGTTTGCTTTATTCAGCCCCAACATACGTCCCCTGACTTCCTGTTTCTTATTACAGTTCTTTGACCTGATTACACGCTCTCTTCTCTTGTGTCTGAAAGCTGAATCTCAAACAGCAGAAACGCACCTCAGCTGCAAAACCATACACTAATTCTCAGTCTTTCACTCAGTTTTTAATTTCAATAAACACTTTTTGCAAAACACAACACACAGTTCTCTCTGTTACACAGGAGATACAATTATGAATAAGATGTTTGCAAACATCTTAGAAGCATTCGAGCAGCAGAAGACGACGGCAGTCTGTAAGTGTTTTGTAGATTTCAGTCACTCATCTGAGACTGCCCTGCTCTCGCATGCTGAAGCCCTGAGACTGACAAGAGCTGCTTCCAAATCATCAGTACACATCTCACAGAACCTCTGTCCACCCTCAGAAAGATTGTGAGTCTTGGAGTGGTGAGGTTCTGGAGTGCCTCAGGGCTCAGTGCTTGGACCGCTTCTCTTTCTACAGTACATGTCATCTATAGGATCTGTCATTCAGAAGCATGGCTTTTTGTATCATTGCTATGCTGATGACACTCAGCTCTACTTCTCATTCCAACCAGATGATCTGAACGCAGCTGTTCACATCTCAGCCTGTCTGACAGACATTTCTGACTGCAAGAAGGTACATGACCTTGCTACTGTAAGACCCATCACTTATTCACAACCTCTCTATTCAAACAGGTTCATCAACTATGACTCCTTCCAGGACAACCAGGCACCTTAGAGTTGGGATGGATGCTCAGTTAAGCTTCACAGACCATATTGCTAAGGTTTGTATTATACAGCATTAGTAAGATTAGACTTTCGAATGGTCATCACAGCTCCTTGTCCATTGTCTCATTCTCTGCAGACTGGACTATTGCAGTGCTCTCTTTGCAGGTCTTCCTACATGCACAAACATCAAACCTCTGCAACTGATCCAGAATGCAGAGCTAAAGAATGCTCCCATCACTCCTCTTCATCAGCTTCCAACAACTACTGATGCTTTCCTACAAGACAACAACAGGTGCTGCACCAATACATCTGAACTCGCTAGTTCAGATCTACACACCCTCCAGAAGCTTGCCTTCTGCGAGTGAGCAATGCCTTGTGGTGCCATTTTAAAAATCATAGATAAAACACTTCTGTAGAAATAGACTCCTATATGCACACTCTAATTAGCATCAAACAAATGCAAGCACTAGATGAAACCGTCCATTTTTTTCTTTTTGTGAAACAGTCTTTGCATCAGGAGTGCTAGAGTCCGTTCAGATCGACAGTCAAGCGGCCCTCTGCCTCTGTAATGACAGTCTCACCTTATTTATAATCCAAACAGCTGATTAATTATGTGCTGGAGCTCATTAATTACTGTCAGCACCAGTCTCAGTCAATATGGCAGGAAGAACTGTTTAAATCAGCGTGTCGTCTTTATCTGTAAAAGCAGCCGCAGACACACTGGCGTTAGCGACAGCACTTGTTTTATTCCAGAGCTTGCTGCAAAACTATATTAAACCTAAGTAAAGACATGTATCATGAACCAATGTTCTGAAGCAGATGTAAAATAACTTTTCTTCTTGTTCTGTTTAAATCTGACCAGCAGGGACATAAACAATAAAATCATCATTAAAAGGAAGAAGACAGCAGCTTGAGTGCAGCACACAAGTACCTCATTAACCTTGTCATTAAACATTAAACGATGATCTACAGTATAGAGCCGCTGGAAACCATAGCAACTGCTCATGTCCATCACCTGGAGTTTAGCGCTTCTGTTGGCTTTAATTGGTGTTTAGTTGCTGCGATCTGCATCTCTATGATGAAGGAATTGGGCTAAATGACGGCGGACTTCAGAGATCATCAGAGCAGGAAATCAGCTTCTCCTGAGCTATTAGAGGTCTGCTGATCTCCCATCAGAAGCGTACAGGACTGTATGAACGCAGATTGTGACAGGCTCCCACACAGAGTAATTAACAGGCCTGGACTGTCCTTAATCATAATTCATCCTTTATATTACAACATTCAGTTTACTCACAAAGGAAGGTCTTCTCAATGATGACAGTGTCCAAAAATAAAAGACCATAAAAGCACGTTGGGACCCTTGTGCTGAAGATTCTTCAGAAAAATGGTTCCAATAAAAGGAACTGAATGGATTTAGAGGAATTAAGAAAAAGAACGAGGAGTAGTCAAAGAACAGGCCATGAAATCATTGGTTTTTCGTGACGGTAGGCTACGTCATAAATAGGTTTAACTGTCAGAGATTTGTTGACAGAATTTATAGTAAGTTTTAGGATCGTAACGATACACAAACATGACGGTCCGGTATGAACCTCGGGTTTGACGTCATGGTTTGGTATGGTTTCAGCAGGAAAAAACTCAACATAAATTTGCTGTTTTGAGTAATCATGCAATTAAAAAATGTATGATAATTCATGTACTGTTATTGTAAAGTGTTTCCATATAAGGAGTACATAGTCTAATATTTTGCTGGTCCAGTAAAATAATAACCAGTATATGAGGAACAAAATATAACAGAGATGCCATTTTTTTTGGTGAAATGAGGAAGAACTGCGGCGCTGACACGGCTAAAAAAATATAAAGAGCCGTTTTGGAGGGAAACGGCTGAAAAACACCAAGCGGCTTCCTACGTTTCTGGAGTGAAAGTCAAGCTCAAAATAATCCCAGCATTATGATCTTAACATTACAAGATCATTATGAGCGTTCACAAGTCAGATGGGTTTACAGACAGCTAACAAACTGAAGCACCGGGTGACTGGTACTACATGAAATAAAAAGCCATTTCCTTTACAAACAGAGCGCTTTCATCTCTCAAGGCTACTCTGGATGTTGATTTCCCGCTCGTGTTACAGAGAAACCCACGTCCTCGTATTAAAGACCTTCCACCCGAGCTCAGAGCGGCGCTTTATCTCTCGCTCGGCGCCTGATGAAGAGTGACTCCTGAGAGACTCCAGCATCACAGCGAGAGCCGCGCTTATGCACAGATGCCAAAGTTGAGCATCTGAAAGGAAGCGCTGACCTTTAACCCTAGCTAAATGAATCTCGCTGCATCTGAAAGCACCGAGCAGCTCAATACGGATCCCATTTCTGCTGGATGTTTGGGAAGGTGTAATCAATCCAGCCCTGAACAACACAGATGCAGCTGAAAACTGGAGATAAACATGGAGCGAACACACTCCGAGAGATACGTCCCTGCTATCATTACACAATCACCTCAGCATTCAGACCTGCAGTTAACATGCATCTCACCTCCATTTAGATTACACAGTTTTAATATAACCCAGCATGATTTCTCTACTCAATTACAATTAATAAATGCATGTGTTTTAAATACTCAATTATCAGATTATATATTTATAACATTCTGTTAATAATTTAGATGATTAAATATTGCTTGTCTCACAAATTGTAACCATATTCATACTTTGTAACTAAATGCATTTATGCTAATAATGACTGGAATACATTTTGTGACAAAATGTGACAATTTAAATTAAATCAAATAGTTAAAATAATTAAAACTATGCCATTCTTTATAAGTTTATACATATATCTAAATATATATATATATATATATAACACTAAAACTGAAATAAAGTGAATAAAAACTAAATAGACAAAAGAAGATAATGTTTTTATACATTTTTCATAATTAAAATCAGAAAGGAAATTTCAGATTTTAACCCATAAAATATTAAAACAAATATTAGTAAAGTTAACTTTTAATGTTATTTCAGTGATAGAAAAAACAAACAGTAGTGTAGAAATCTCGTTTATGTAAGACTGACAAATATGCATTGCATTCATTTCATTAGTTTATGTTAAGACGGCATAATCCAGTATGGAAGTTTTCAATTCAAAAAAATCTTAAAGGCGGTCCTAAGTATGATTGTGTGAGCGGCGTCGTAGAGAAGCAGGAGCGCTGGAGACAGCAGCTGATGTGTGCCGAAGGCAGCAGAAACACACACCGCTTCTTTAACAACCTGGCAGCACAGAGACATCTGATTGGATGGCCCTTATCGCCGTGGCGACACTGCAGCTGCATTATATTTTTAACCCGCGCAGAGACAATGCAGCAGCTTGTGTGTCAATCACAGACTGGAGTTCAGAGCTTTGTGTGTGTGTGTGTGTGTGTGTGTGTGTGTCAGGCCTCGCTGTGACATCAGACACACACTCTCCTCAGATGACCGACCGGAGCAAAGTTTCTGCCTGAACTTCTGCTGAAACACCAGCAAAACATGCTCTATTTGCTGTGAATTATCATGGCTATTAAACTATATCTGATGATTGTAAATCTGAATGTAAAATGCTCTCAAAGTAAAAGGAGTTGCTGTTATAGTATTATAATCTTTCTGAGTCTGACAGTAATCCGTGTTAGTTAGTCCAGAGTAACCTGACCACACGTCAGCTAGCTGTCTGTAGAGTATTAGTCGAGGTTAGGGTTAGGAGAATAATTTGACGTACAGTAGTTACAGTCAGCTGAATATCCATCAGCAGATCACACAGACAGTTACTAATACGGTAACGACTGCTCGCTGACACAGAGTTACATTCTTCTAGTCAGTAGATTGACCGAAAGGACCACTGATGTATGCTTTTACCATATTTGTTACAGAAATGATTATTTTTAGACTATTAATAACTGAATAGAGTTCAGGTGACTCTGGATCCTTCGACAAAACATACTCATTGGCTTTTAAATGATTGCAGAATGCACTGTAACCCTGAACTGTGGCTATAAACGACCTCCACCAGAGCTACAGGATTTCAGCGTCTTGAGTTACAGTTATTTGATCCTGCACTCAATAGTCGTGTTTCATTCAACAGCTTAAAAAAACAGCTTAAGGTATACACAAAATTAGAACATCACATAAAACTCTTACAAATAAAGCGGTGTCTCTTGTGTACAAGACAATAGCATTGCCACTTTCTGAGAAACTGGTGCAAAGAGTCAATGACAGTGATGAAATCTGATGCAACGGGGCTGTTTTGTCTTCTAATGAATGACTTTTGTCTCAGAGAGTTCAGATGAAACACAACAACGAACGCCGCTGTGTTATCTGTTTTACGATGCCTGATCTTACAGAGGCCATTATTCCAGATCGTTTCAATGAAGAAGGACTCAAAACCACTTTTGAGATGAGATGTGTCCAATCACATGATCTGATGATCACATCTATCTGTTTTGTTGATCACAGCAGCACTGCTTTGAAACTAAATGCTATTGTTGTTTCCAGTTTTTAGCAGAAAATGGTAAACACAAGCTATTGTTTTTTCATTGTACTGACTGAAAAGTGCTTTGACCAATAACATGCGGGCACTGTGTATAACTGACCAATCGTGGAGTGAGTGTGTGAGACAGCAGAGACTGTGTGTTTGAGCTTCGAGCAATAACAGCCCTGTCTGCGGTTTCTAGTTAAACATCGTCCTGGCGCTCGCTCTGATGAAGTCCTGTGAGTCTTCTGTCCACTGGATCAGCAGATATGAAGACGGCTGTGCGGAGATCTGTCGCTCTGCTTCAGGAGCTCACACTACGCTGACATTTGAGAAAATCCATCAGCATCGCTGGCCTGTGGAGAGACGAGACGGGAACCAGAACACAATTAGCAGCGTTTCAGCAGCGTGATGAGGTTCAGCTCTTGTGTGTCTGGAAGCCCTGGACGCTCCTCGGCTCCTGAGAGACACACACAACAGCCAAAGCATCATTACACCGAGAACGGCCCAAAGAGCCTCCGAAGATCTGTTTCTGCGCTGATACGACCCACAACAACACATACAGAGCAGCCCAAAATATCAGCATTCACACACATAATTCATCATATTCTTCTGCATAACACCCACTCACACACACACATATATATATATATATATATATATATTTAGGTCAAGTCAAGTCACTTTTATTACTATAGCTCTTTTAACAACACAGATTGAACATTAGCAGATAGAAGAACAGAGTGATGGGAATGTATAATGACGAGAACTAAACTAAAGAAACACTTTTTATTAGCAGCGTTGAGAACAGTTTGTGGAAACTATAACACACTACCACTGAAAGGGTTTTGGGAAGTGATGTTTCAGAAAGAAATGAATGCTTTTATGAATCAAGAACACATTACACTGATAATAATCAGTAAATCAGTATATGATTATGATTTCTGCAGATCATGTGACTCATGCTGAACATCACAGAAAACACTTTAACAGATTCACACAGAACACAGATGATTTACAGTAGAATAATAATTGACTTTCTTGTATATTTGATTAAATAAATGCTGAGAAGAGAATTAAAAATCTTAAAAACAATAAAACAAAATTATTCCAAAGTTTTAAATGGTAGTGTATAGCTTCTTTAAACAATGTACATTTTTCATGTAATAATGTTCATGACAAACTTCCATCAGTTCCTGTGTGTGTGTGTGTGTGTGTGTGTGTGTTTCTATCAGATGTATTTGTACAGTAAGCGTCATTAATACTCAGCTCATCTCCAGGTTTGTTTGGCTCGATGATCTGCTCTCGTCGGATCGGCTGCTCAAACTTTTGGACGGCGAGATGCAGTTAAACTTTACATAACCCAAGACTGCGGAGGGGTTATTCTGTACATGTAGTACAATATCAACACCCACACAGAGAACACAACAGCCACTAAAATACTGCGCCATCTGTGTCTCAAACGAAGCGTGGGCTTCAACACGCTCCGTCATACTAACTCATACACAACACGCTGCTTAATATAGAAGCTCCTGATGCACACGCCACTCATGACAGGTCAGAATCAGCCCCGAGAGACCCTGTCTGTGTCTCCGAAGTGTCTTGAGAAGGTGTCCATCTTCAGCTGTTCTCTGAGGAACTCACACTCATCTCAGAATTCAATGAAAAACTTCAGCCGTAGAGTCAGGTATTTCCAACATGCATCTCTCTCAAATAAATGCAAATAAAACCAGGGTCTTACTCTTTTATGTCTTCTGCTGGATTAGAATCTGTTTATTTTATCAAAAGCTTTGAATAAATCAGATTCTGAAAGAAGTGATCACAAATATACTTCTTATGAATTGTGAAATATTATTACAATTTCAATCAGCTGTTATCTGCGTGAATATATGTTAAAGTGTAATTGATTCTTGTGATCAAAGCAGGATTTTCAACATCACTGTTTACTGCATTTTAAAAACTACCGTTGCTGTTTTATCCTTTATACAATAGTGTATAATATATCTATCAATCAACCAATTAGTAAATCAGTTCATATTAGTTCATTTGTTTGGAGAAAGCGTCTACTAAAAGAATAAATGTAAATGTAATATTAAGTAATACACATTAAGTAACACAGAACTTGAGTGAGTCAGTGTTTCAGTAAACCTGAATACTGTTTCTTTACCACATCCACTAACGGCAAAAACAGTGAGCGTTGTATGCTAGTGCACAGTGCTGAAATAAAAAAACTCATTTAATATCCAGTGATTGTTGATTTGATTGCACAGATGAACTGAGCTGGATGATGACATCACTGAACTCAATCAAACACATCTTTATTAAAAGTCTTTATTATTGTCTTTTTGTATTATTACACATTATTTTCCTATGCCTTTTTATGTTGTGTTTTATGTTATTATTATTTTTTTTATAATTGTTCTATTTTCTTCTTTGTTTTACCATTGCTTTTATGATCATTCTACTCCTTCTATGTAAAGCACCTTGAATAACCACTGTGTATGAAATGTGCTTTATAAATAAACTTGCCTTGCCTATTTGATACGGTAAAGCTGCACGATCTGTACTGGTAAAAAGACTTGATTCATTCCTGAATAAATTAGTCGATTTGAATTTCATCTGACTGATATCAGTCCCATTATGTCTTAATGTTTAAGCATGTTTAGTAGATTTGAGAATTTACATGAAACTTGATTTTACTTGACACAGCGTTGTTTTTTAGTAAGGTACGAAGGTTTGCACTTCTAAAGGTATCCACACACATGGAAAACAATCCAAGGGTGTAAGTAATCCTCGTATTAATTTCTGTCTGTTGTTTAAGATTATTATTGAGTTTTTTATCCTGGCTTCACTCAATCTGTGTTTATAGAGCTGCTGCTGACACCTACCTAGTGCTCTCAACAGGCAACACGTCCACAGTACACTTACTGTACACATCTGCTTCGACAGCGGGGTCAGCGCGGTGGTGTTAGGGGTCAAAGGTCGCTCTTCAACATCTGGAAGGAGCAGGAAACAGAGCTGAGGATGAAGAACAATGACAGAAACCTGATTCAGATCTGTACAAACGAGCTGCAGCATCTGCACTAATTAACAGGATGGGACACTCGGCCCCGCTGCACTCACTGACTGCTCAAATAATTCAGCAAGAAGATGAAGACACAGCAAATAAAGACGCACATACTCCAGAGTCTAGGATTAGATCACTAATGCAGTGATTAATGTGTTTCTGGCATGTCATGTGTTTGACAGCAGTGATTAGTATTTTTGCCTTGTTTATATCTACAAATATCTAAACACTATCAAATCAAGATACATTTACAGATCAAACCAAATGGCATAAGATGTTACGTCTCAAATGCATGTTTGTGTGGCGTCACACCGACAGAGGCCACACCCACAATAGTTGATTGACAGCAGCGTGTCACACAGACTGAACTGGTGT
>JAUMHP010000301.1:4171435-4188582 GCA_032361065.1 Enteromius trimaculatus
GCCTGTTTTTATAGAGCAAACAAATCATATTGTAGAATGTGCGCGTCTGGTGTGCGATACTTCGAGCTGTCCTAGACACGGTGCTGCGCTTCTCGTCCGGTGTGCGACCCCCTATACAGTTCAGAGATTACACTCACCTTCCTCCTTGATCTTCAGCAGAGCCGTGTGAAGAACACAGGGCAAGAGGTGCCTCGTCAGATCTGACGCTTTCTGCTGAGACAGGTAATGCAGCACCTGCACACACACACACACACACATTATCATCACCATTAATAACCCTAACACAGAGTTTAAATTGAACCAAAAACAAAACAGTCATTTTTCAAGTCGATTATGTTCCCAAATGCCCCTAAAAGGTTTTGTCAGTGTTCAAACTAAAACTAAAGCTCTCTCTCTCACACACACACACACTCCCCATTGATTTCTATTGTTCTTAAATTGATGACACTTACTACACCCAAACCCCTGAACCACACACACACACACGTTTTCTGATTGGTTTGAAGATGCTGATAAGACAGATAGTCCCGCCCCAAGGATTCTGGATTTTTTGACAAGGAAAGTAAGAGTTATTCTCTTGATGGCATCAAAGTGTTTTCATAAATTAATCTCGGTGCTCACTCGACTCAAGCAAATACCTCTGATTAAAGAAGACAAACATATGAGGATATAATACTAAACATTACGCATGTTAAAGGATGCTAATAAACATTTAACTAAATTATTTTAACATAACTCTTCTGATTTCAGATTTCATTTCAATTTGAGGCCTTTTGTTAAATTATTTAAATATTATATTTTTATTTTTAGATATTTTTAGTTTTATACTATTTAATAGGAGTGTGATGAGAGACTTGAGACGAGATTTTCAGACTTTTTAAAATAAATCCTCAATGACAAAATATATTGGGAAAAATAGTATTTAATGTAATCAACTTTTTATTGAATTACATACAGTAATAAACAACTCGTGAACACTGCAAAATACTTAACGTTAAGTAATTAACAATAAATAACAAAAAACTTAAAATAGTATGAATAAATAAAAAGAAATATTCCTTTAAAAGCAGGGTAAGCCTTTTTTCAAAAAAGTCGGCCGAATACCTAAACAATCTTACCTACAGCAAACAGAACTGTCAGACCTGTCCGTTCTTTCACTGCGCTCACTGCAGCCGCCTCTACTCTCGTCTCCAGCTCAGACAAGTCTTATACTTCGGCCATCTGCACTACGTCATTTTCGGCATCAGGAGGGCTCGCGGACAGTAGCACACCCTGTCCTCGCGCAGAAGACTGTCCGCGTAAAGCAGTGTATGCCCGAGAAGAATGCTGAAAGAGCGCAAGTCAAGCAGGTGGCATGTATCGAGCTCGTCCGTCCGCACTAATCCGCAATTGAGTATACTTTAAAGGTTGTGCGCGAGACGGAACGGAATGCAGAAAGTGAAGTATACGTGGGCGTTAAGTCTGCCTATACTAGACGCGATAAAGCAACCGTTGAAATTTTGAAATCATACCACTATCACGAGTGTTGGTACACGATCGGTCCACATATACACAATTTTGTTTGTGTTCCTTATTGTCTTCGGTAAATTAAAGGGAATAGATTTTAGATTAAAATCCTCATTTAGATTATATAGATAGATAAAGCCTATATATACCCATAATAATAAAAAATGACTCAATTTAAAGTTAGCTAATATTAGCGCCTTTTAATATAAAAAAGAACTAACAGGAACCAGTAGGCCTAATGCCATACAGCAACGAATCAGAAGAGAGAGTATGGAGGAAACAGAAGGGTTGCAGTGACAGAAAGACACGTTTTTTCGTCACACCACTACTATTAAATCGTTAAGTTTCTGATTTTAAATGCAATTTTAAGAACCATGTCTTTAAAAAATATTTAAACATTTCCAATTTTAAATGTAATTTCATTAATTTGAAGCATTCTGACTGTAAATGATTTAAATGTTGAATTTTTCGAATGCAGTCTTTCTATCTGTAAGCATGAGTAAGTGATGTAAACATTCATTTATTTGTAGGTGTAATTTTAGGCCGCTGTAAGTTGAGCACCACAGATGCAGGGGCTGCTGGGAAGGTTTTTACTGTACTTTCTGCAGAACACAAGCACGACTGTCACCGAGGACATGTTACTGGAGCAAAACACAGCAGAGGAAATTAAACCAGCAAATGAATTCAGAGTAAACCCCGCAGCTTCCCCACGAGGACACGACAGACGGCTGAAGGACAGAAAGAGACGCGACCTTCACCAGCGCCAACGTTTACTGAAGCTAACCCACTTCCAGCAGGCCTGCGCTCTGATTGGCTGCACTGAGGGAATCATGGGACGCGTGTGAGCAGGTAAAGACAGAATGATCACGTCTGTGTGGTTTGAACTGAACATGTCATATTAATCAGGAGTGCTTGTTTCTCTGACCTTCTCAGCCTCTTTGGTGTCGTCGAACAGTCTCTTCTGTCGGCGGGCCGGAGTAGCTCTGGCCGTCTCCCAGGCCTCCACCCACATGTTCCCCGGGATCTTCATCCGGACGCTCAGCTCGCCCCGAATAACTGTCTGCCCCGCTTCATCCACCACCGCCTCCTCCACATAATCCCTCGGAGAGTACCAGCGCACGAAATCCTCCAAACAACAGCCCGGATTCGCTGCCTGTGGAGACACACAACACACTTTTTTTGTAAAAAAAGGAATCTTTACAGGAAACTACAGGCATTCATTCTGTGTGCTTGATAAATGTTCTGAAAGGTGTACACATGGCGTAATGTCCTGAAAAATCACCTTCTCCTTGTAATACCCGTGTCACACCCGTGTCATTATACACATTTACGCCCCGCCTCTCTCAAACACATCACTTTCTACAAAGACACTCCATCTGACAAGCACAGTCTCTGATTGACCAGCTGACAGAAATCTAATGCTCTTCACCATAATCTCGAGTTTCAGCTTTCAAAAGAAATGTAAAGACAGTTAATAATGTCATTAGTAGCTTTACCATCAGTTCAAGCCCGAAAGAGGATCAGAGTCGTGTGACAGACACAGAGCTCGTTTATATTAGCAGTACAGCTGAGCTGTCTTTCTCGATCACACACACAAGGTTTAAGGTCCTTCACACATGTAAATATTACCCCTTCTTGATGTAGAGACGCGTTTAAACTAGTCGTTTTTGAAGGATGTGTTCGAGTAACTCTTTGGTTTTGCGACTTTAGTCTTTGCAACTTTAGAGATGTTATGTATGCACTAACAGCTTGTGACACTCCAAAGAGAAAGGAACACTTGAAATCACATCGTATGACCCGTTTGACGGGGCGTTGTGTATTTAGAATCCAGACAGTCCACACCAACACTGAAAAACCACCACAAACCGCATGCAGTGTGTAGTTCCACACAGAAATGTGTCAACAACTTAAGTTTATCGGTATTATCTCAGGAGGACTAATTCTTATCGTGGGGAGAACATGGCGCATGATTTGCCATCACCCATCCCTAGCAACATTTAGAACACCTTAGCAACAGCTCCCAGAGTCCCAGAGAGCGCTCGGGACGAATTCTTGGATGTTCTCTCTTTAGAGGAATGCTCTGAAGCGGTTCTCCTGCTCAGGTGGATCTCTCTGAGCCCATCTGATGATCTCCACGAGCAGACGTCTGAAGACTCGTGTCACATTCTGAGACGCCCCATTCATCATATCGCCTCTCTCCGCCCGCAGGGAGATGGTAATTAAAGCCAAAATGCCAAATGATGCTTGGCTAAGCACAATTACAGACAGCGCTGCTGCTAAATTTAGAGGCCATCTCCAGCTAAAGGGGCCATTTACTGCGCTCACAGCGGTCCGCCGCTGCACGGAGACGAGCTGCTGTGGAAATTAGAGCAGTTTGTAGGGCAGTTGAACAGGCTATAGCGAGGCGAAATAGACACAAAATGTCACCTTTCCGCATCGGTCTCGCCCCCCGGTGTTAAGAACGAGCAGCAGAGCGCGAGGAGGAGTGTGTTCCTTCACAAATCCCTCGCTCTTTAATCTCTGGGGTCTGTCCACGGCACAACGCCGCGGGATCATTCCCGTTATCCGACAGAGAGGGACCCAAAATAAGGTGCTTATGAAAATGAATGATGCTTTTCCCTTTGGCTTCTGCCAAGCGGCGCTTTTAAAAGGTGAAACCTATAAAAGATTCAGTGAATTGAAGACAGGAGCAGGAGGAGCTATATAATCTGCTTCTTCTGCAGTGGCGTGTGAAATCTACCGAAGCTTCTGCCACTGAATAACAATATGTCCAAAAAAAGATACCTTTTATCTCTCACTTCTGACTCTTTTTCACAGAACTGCTCGACACACAAACAGACTTTTCATGCAGTTATTTGTTCCTGAAATTGCGAGTTTACTCTGACGTTTTTCAGAATTGTGGATTAAAACTCAAAATTTTAAATCTGAGTCCAAGCCTGAGGAAAAAGAGATTGTTATTTTTTCACAATTGCAAGTTTAAAATCTACAATTATGCCTTTTCTTTTCATCATGTTTATATCATGCACTTCCTTTCTCAGATATGTGAGATATAAACTAGCAATGGCAAGTTCAATTCTGAGGAAAAAAGAAATGATTGTCTTACAATTGTGAGTTTATATCACTGAACTAAAAGTGTAAAGACTGAGTTTCCTTCAGTAGTGTTTATTCAGTGGCTCAGCGCTCCTGCTTGAGTCTGATACAGAGACGGGAATAGCACGGACATTCTTCATATAACTACAACAGAACCCAAGGCCTTAACATAACACAGTAATCACAGCAGTGAAGAAGACCCACAGCAGATCTCAGGCCTTCATGATGTTCCTCCAGATCTCTTTTACAGTGTGCTGGACTCAGATCAGAGGAGATGCTGGACGTCTGATCTCTCAGGGCTCACCTTGAAGGACTCCATGTCCGAGAGCAGGCAGGCGCTCTGCATACGAGCGCGGAGATGAGCTCCTTCAGCAGACGTGCCCAGTTTGGCCAGAACCTCGGACTGCTCCTCCAGCAGGTCTTCAGTCATCGGAGCAGGCTCCTGCAGACCAGAACAACACTCACTGATCACAAACACGCTGGTTTATCCACAGGAGAGCCTCTCAGTCCTTCAGAGAGAAAAGGCCTGCAGCAGCAGAGAGGGTGAAGGGCATAAATGAATTAAAGTACATGTGGATGAGTGTGGCTGTGTGCTTAATATTTATCATTTCATAAATGACTCTGCTCTTGAATGAATAACATTTGTAGCTTTAATAAGAATACTTTAGACTACTCTTTTGTCAGCAGTTAGTTTCATTTATATCCTTTTTTTATTCTATTGTATTAGTCCTTTTATTAATGGCAGTTATTATTTTCAATAATATGGAGAACTCTTTTTAACTAATGTGTGTCTCTGGAGCACAGCAGCAGTCTTCAGCAGCGCAGGTGAATCTCTAGAAATACACAACAATACAGATATTTTTTGTACATTTCCCACCTTACTTATATCAAAACGTAATGTTTGATTAGTAATATACATTGCTAAGAGCTTCTTGTATCTCAGCCAAATATTGTCCTGCCATAAACCATCAGTGGAAAGATTATGATTTTATACTATGTATTAATCTCAGTTTCATAAATCTGACCCTTATGACTGGTCTTGTGCTCCAGGGTCAGAGGTTAATACTCTAACATTCTGCTGTGGTGTCGATTAATGATGGTGACATTTTACTGCTATCTAAAATGTAGATGTATTAAGTTTATTTACAGAAAATACATATTTAATTTATATCACTTTATTTATTTGACATGATCTTTAAATAAATCATTAATATAACTAAACAAAGAAGTAACCTGGTGTCATAAACTATTACAGAATGTGCTGATGTCAGGCCAGGACTGATGCTCTATGACGCTGGTACAGATGAAAACACAAGTACAGAGAGACACACAAACCCTGAGCCGCAGGAAATCACACGACAGCGTGAAGAAGAGGGAGATACTGTAGAGACGGGAGGAGACGGAGACGTTTGTTGTTGTGCTGATGTTACGAGGCTGGGTTCAAACAGCATGTTTCATCTCTAACAAGCTCCTCTCTTGTTTTCAGAGCAATCTTAACAAGATCTGGTTGTGCTCCAGATCCCCTGAGAGAGCTTCTCCACCGTCAGAAACTAACGCTCAATCACACACAGCGCTTACTTCTATCAGAGATATCTACTTCATAGACATCAAGGCATTTCCTGTTTTACTGACATCATCGATGCAGAGTTACCGTGTGTCTCTGAGCAACTGTTTGCAGTGTTCGTTTCTGAATGAATCTGGATTTTAAATGAATCGTGTGAATCATTTCTTAAAAACAGTCGCTTACTTATTTCCGAATCAAAACAAGACATTTACCGCCGCCTGCTGGCAGATTAATCATTTGACAGCACTAATATACATATATATAGTTATGCTTGCTGCTTTTATCTGATGGGGGAATTTTGTGTAGCATCATGGGAAATGTAGTTTTTCAGCAGAAATTCTGTTGTTAAATGATTAAAGTTACGCTGAAGTGCTGTAAGCCGCTGGTTCAGCGTGGGCCTGACCTGTGTGACGGGGATGTAGAGCAGCTCTGGACACTTCAGAAGGGTCAGTTTTCCGTGAGGCTGCAGACGTCCTTCAGCTTTGGTCTTACTGGCCGTCTTCTTCTCACTGTCCGTCTCGGTCTCCTTCATCTCATCTGTGTCGCTCAGACACTCGAAGAACTCCTCCTCGCTGTCGCTCCACGAGTCCCAGGACTTCCCTGGAGAAGCCTCTGCGGGCCCCGGACGGCTCCGGGCTCCGTCTGACGCCCCGCTCTTCTTCCCATCATCCCTCGCTCGCTTGCGCTCGATGCAACAGTTCAGCATCTGATGGAGCACAGCCCAGTTAAACAGACACACACATTTCTGAACGTAAAAATGGTGAAATATTATTATAAATTATTTCCATGGAAGCTCTGATACATTTTATTTTTCAGGATTCACAGATCAATAGAAATTTCAGAAGAACCGAATTTATTTGAAATAGAAATCTGCAGAAGAAATATCTTTGCTGTCACTTTCGATCGATTTAATGCAGTCTCGATAAGTAGAATTAGTCTGATATTATGCACCTATGATGAGGAAAAACAAAAATTAACTGAAAGTGCTCTGTTTTTTTAATGCACTAAAACGGATTCTTTAGTACTTCATCAGATAATCATAAGAGTGTAGTAATATGTGCTATTTTGAGACATCGTGAATATGAACTAAAACATAATTTTGTATTAAACATGTATTCAGATTCCTCCTGTAGCACACCTGAACTTATCTTTCTTGCCCTAGTAGATTCAAGTGCACTAGCAGTGGTAACCCTAACACTAAACAATAAGTGTATAATATTAAGTGTGTGGAGGTATGAAGGAGTCTCACCTGTAGTTTCTGATGAAGAAGGCAGCACCTGAGATCTGGAGCTCCGCCGGCGAGCCTAGAGAAGCCAAACACAAATCACACACTCATTAGCACACAATGAGGCCAGGGTTAGAGCGTTATCAAAGCCTGCAGCTCGCTCCCTACGGACTCCAGGACAATAACACATTCAGACTCGACCCACCGCACCACGGCTCTCAGAAGAACACCGATCTAGATCCATCCTCTAGAAGAAACACACTGGAGTACAATCAAACTGTAAACACATCACAGACACTGAAAAACACATTGGGTATTTATACTAGAGTCAGTATTTAGCCTGTTCATGATGAGTGTCTGAGTAATAATAAATCAATCTATGCTGTTTTCAATTCAGTCCAAAACTTATCTTGATATGAAACAGTCTCAGAGTTTCATCACTGAATTGATCGACTGAATGTGGTTTTGTGGCTCTTTATTGTGTGCTGACAGATCAGCTCTTCACTTTATTACTAGTTATAGCAGCAAATAAACATGAATGAACATCAGAACTGAATCTGATCCTGATTCATCATGAATTAATAGATCAATCAGTGATTCAAACACAGAAACACACCTACAATTACCTCAGGAGAGATATTTAATTACCATAATTTACCATTTTACCATTACAGGGGTCAGCTAAAAATTACTCTAGAGAGGGTCATTTTGACCAATATATGAAGAGTCCATTTGCAGAAACAGATAAATGCGCTCTTAAACTCAATCAAACTGCAGCTGGGTTATTTTGATTAGGTTAAAGAAATACAGCTAACTAACACAATAAACATGAAATATGAATATACTGATAACAACTCTTCATATATGCACTATATTACATATTCATATTTCATAACCTGTTCTCTAATATTTTATGTTTATGTAAATCTATTAAAATATTTCAATACATTTTTGTTACACAATCATGTTCTATTATGAAACGGCCTCACATGCAGTAGAAATGTTTGTTTATGACTGACTTTACTATGAGCTGGTTTGCATCATTAGTTTACTTCCATAGCCTGTCCATTTTTCATTTTCATTTTCATTCACTAATATTTAGATCGCCTCAAGAAAATAAAACGAAGGTATGTGAAAAAATTAGGCGACAGATTAAGCGCCAATATTTCATTAAACACCACAACAAAACACTTAAGTGCCTTAATAGATTTAAAACATTAACATTTAAATATCAAACTCAGTAACTCTGTATTAATGATGCGTGGTTTACACGAGAAACAGACGAGGCCAGAATATGAACACAATCCTCTTAACGATTCTCTATTGTGTTCATCACTATCCATCATCACTAACCTGCTTTCACTACATTACTATTTCATGCAAATTGTGTAAAAATAACTGGCGGTGGTTTTGTCCTGCAAGGAGCGCTCCTACAAGAGTGTGACCTCACGAGAAAACAATTAATATATGCAAATGAATCGATGTTGAATCAGACTGAATCAGGATCAAACGTGAATCGAATCTACATGGAATCGGGAGGTTCATCTCAATCCCAGCCTTAATGAAAACCCTTTCAGCCAATCAGAGTGCAGCGTTTAAAGCGGCGTGTATGTAACGAGCGTCTCTGACCCGTAGATCAGGATGTTGTTCTCCCAGCGGTAACGCATCTCCAGCACAAACTCCTGCCACAGATGAGCGACGGCTCGCACCCCTCCGTGATGGAAGTTGACCATAGAGACGCACAGGGCCAGGCGAGAGGTCAGACTGTCCCCCGGAGCCGACTTCAGCTGGTTATAGAGGAGCTGCTGACAGAAGAACAGGGTCACACACACATCTCAATCCTCCGAAACGCTTCAGACGCACACTCACGTAATCCTCCGACTCTCGGGCCGGCTCCTGCGTGGATCTGACCTCGCTCCAGTCTGCTTTATCCAGAGCGGCGTCCGGGAACAGATACTGATGGACAAACACAGACACAGTTATATGATGCTGAGCACAAACCTCCCGCCTGATGATTTTACACTCAAGCTCTGCTGCATTACTACACTCCTGTTTAATACTGTAAAACTGCTGATTTAATATAGATCCAGGCGTAAATCAATCAGATGTACACATTTTCAGCAGTCAAAAACCAAATATGATACTTCTTCACTTTTAAAGCGGAATGTCTGGAGAACAAATATATCTTTTTTTTTTATTTAATTTACATAATAATGGTTTAAATCAATTATATAATTAATACTTTTTACTCAAAAGTGGTTTAGAGACTGAAATGTAAAAGGTGAATCACTTTATGAAACTATTTGTTTTCATGAAAACGACTGATCTGAATTTTTATAGATGTAATATGGTTCTATAGACACTGGCCTAACCTGCTCAAATGGCACTCATTTTATTTGTGCAGGTCTGTGTCTGCTCTGGATAGGTCTGGGTATCGAGGGCGACACTTTTTAGGTACCGCCTAAACTGAGTATCAACACACGTCTTGTCCTTCGGTACCCAATTTCGATCCCTGAAGGGGTTAATCTCATCAGCGGAAGCTGAAATATATGACTATTGTTCAGTAATTAATAGGATACTACAAACATTATTAACTTATATAAAATCCCCTTCATTTCCCAACAATAAAATCTTCATGAATTAAAAGACAAATGGTTTATGCTTAAAAAAATGTAAATACACAAATGTTTCAAAGGGGAAAATGATAAGGTTATTGAAAATAATAAAGCACTAGTGAAGTAGCATAACAGAAACTGAACCTGACTGTGTTGGATGTCTTATTTCCGTGCAGTGGCTCAGTTTAGAGTCTGTATAAATGTCTAACCCTAACCCTGAAGAATGTCAGTTTGTTTAAATTGATTTCATTAAATTGGTATCGAAAAAGGTACCGCTCAGGAACCGGTGTGGAACTCAAGGTATCGGTATCAGAATTATTTAAACGATACCCAGCTCGAGCTCTGGAAGCTGCTGTTGTCAAGTCAAACTCCTTCTGTGTGCAACCATACCTGACTACAAAGCTCTTCTGATTCTGATACACACACACACACACACCTATGAGCCGGCATGTGACTGAAACATAATGACTCCTAACGATCAACTAATAGCGTGTGGTTATACTGAGAGGGATGTTGTTTGGTCCACTATATATAAACACCCTGCTTTCATAATCAGTGATGTGAGACAGACTCCATGACTTCAGACTCGTTTAGGGTAATTAAACAGGAGAGCCGTTCACCGGCACGAGCCCAGGGTAAAACACACAATACGCATCACTAAGAGCTTCATCTGAACAACTTTAAAGGAGATTTTCTCCCTCAGATGCAGATTTTCTAATAGCTGTAAGTTTTCTGATGATGTCTGACTGATTTTGTGGTCTAGGGTCTTCTATTACTGGTAAATCTCAACTGCATCCTCCTCACAGTGAGTCTGTGTAAATACCCAGCATGCCTCACCAGCAGGATGGAGTTGAGCACGTCGTTGTTGAGCGGTGACTCCTCGTTTCGTCGGTGTCTGCGGATGCGTTTCCTGGCGCTGTGCACCATGCTGGAGACGGAGAGTTTGTGGATGGGGACGGCCGCGGGCTCGGTCAGCTTGGACAGCGCCTGAGAGATGTCACTGTTCTCTACAGAATCAACATCTTCACTGATATTACTATACACTGTGTTTTACTGCATTTAAATGTTCAGAAATACCTTTTTAAACCTGTTACATTATTACAACACTTTTCCAGTATTGTGACTGTACTGTCTCCTGTCATAAGATCGTCCTCACAAGGACATGTATTCATCTACACTCATGTTATATCAGCCCTGATGGCTTCAGGGGGAATATTTGACATGTGACTGGAAAGAATGGATCTGATCTGAATCTTCTGTAGAGGACTCTAAAGTTGTTCAAATGTATCGATTTTGAAACATTAAGACTTTTATAACTCTGAAGCTGCTTAGAAGCCGTGTCTTATACAAAGACAGTTGATTCAGAGCACATATTTAATGACCTTTCCCTTCGTCCTCGCTGACGTTCCTCCCCAGGATCTCCTCGGCCGTCTCCTTCCGGCAGCAGAGTTTGAAGAACTCCATGAGGAACTCACCTGAGGATCCAGACATCAGTCACACAGCTCTCAGGCCTGAGTTATGTTAGTGTTAGCGTCTCCTCTTACCCAGCAAACACTGAGGATTGTCTGCTTTCCTCACGCGAACGGACCAGTGAGGAGCCTGGAGAGGATCCAGATCACTGAAGAAACAGAATCAGAACACGCTCCAACATTAAACGTGTTTGTCTGAACAAACGTGAACGATACCATAAAGTATTTCTGTCATGTTTTCAGTAAAAATATCTTAACATCCTTAAACCGAGAGGCACTGAACGGAGAAGCTAAATAACATCCTGTTTTCTTGTTATATCTGCCAATGAGCTCCGATTCTGACTCATTTTCATCAGATTAACATAAACATATGTGTCATGCTGAGGTGGAACTACTGTACATATACTTCATGTACACTTTATATATCTCGCATTTAAAAAAACAATACCATTCAAGGATCACGCAATCCTCATCAAAAGTTAAATTAAAACACTTTAGACTTATTAATAAGAAATGTGCATTATGCACAATTCATTAAAAAGTTTAATTATGATTTCTTGAGCTATCTGTCAGTAAATATGTTAACAGATTTGAAATGTACCTACTTCATTACTTTTTCATGAGGGCGATGCATTCATGAGTTTATAAAGCAGTAAGTATAAAGGTTTGAAGTGTTTTTTTGCAGTGTAACCAAAAGTTAAATGAAGAGTGTGACAGCTGTTGAATCACGTCAGTGTGAGCGAGAAAACACTTCTGTTATCTCCTTCACAAGCTCTCGCCGTGCTTCAGAGGAAAGAGCTGATCAGCTCCACAAACAGCGGAGTGTTAATGCAGCGCTCAACTAGAGGCGTCAAATAATGCGGCGCCAATCCGTTCAGTCTGCAGCGACTCGTCTCCAGAGCTGTGAAGAATCCTGAGACTCACAGCTTCCTCTGGAGCTGACGAAACACACTGCTTCATGAATATTCATCTATTACTCAGTCCTATAAAAAAGTCATTAGAGCGCTGGGCTATTTTCATCATGTGAGGAGCACGAAAAGTCTATTTAACAAAAACGCTGTGTGTGTGTGTGTGTGCGCAGCTGGTATTTATCACCTTATGGGGACCAATTGTCTCCACAAAGATGGTGGGGACATTTCTTAGGTCTCCATGAGTAAACAAGGAGTGTAGTGTTTCCTGTAAGGGGTAGGTTTAGGTGTAGGGTCAGTGTAGGACAATACCACATACAGTCACCATTACACCTATGAAGGGACCCCAGAAATCACAAAAAAGCAACGTGTGTGTGTGTGAGTGTGTGTTCTGGGAACTTACGAATAAACATCGTTGTCCACAACGATCCCCTCGGTCAGGTTCGGCCAGGTGGTGGCGAGATGAAGTTCACTGAAAGAGCAGAGATAAACTTCACATTAATAACCAGTCCACAAGAAACAAAGATCTGAGAAATACCTGTTTTCTGTATATGTATATTTGAGAATGTAATTTATTCCTGTGATACAGTCACAAGCTTCACTGGAGTTCCCCTCGGAAGCCTCCAGCCCAGACTATGTTCATTGTTTACCTGTCTCTGTTAAGGACTCTTATTATGAACCCAGCTTGTTTGTCGCTATGGTTGCTCCCTCCCCTTTCACGTGTGTTTAAGGACTTGTTTGTTTGTTCTCTGGTGCCGATCATTGTGTGGTTTTGCCCCTTTCTGTGTTTCCTGTGTGGATTTATTGTTACTGACCCTGCCTGCCCTGGATATTCGCTCTCGCCTCTGCCCCTTTGGATACTGTTTGCCGTTTGTCCGACCACAGCATCATATTTGGATTATTCTCTTGTCTTTGCCTCTGGTGCTTGTTTCCCTGTCTGTCACAATAAAGGACTACAGTTATCAATGCTGGAAACAGATGTGCAGCCAAACATATTTTTTGTAACCTGTGATTTTATTCCCTCAGGATTCTTTGATGAATAACAAGTAAAAAACAACATAATTATTTACCAAATATAAAACATTTCTAAAATGTAAAACCATGACTTTTAAGCAGCTCAACTGTTTCCAACACTGATAATAAAACATCAGCATATTAGAATGATTTCTGAACGGATCACGTGACACTGAAGACTGGAGGAATGATGTGATTGAGGTCAACACTAATGATGCACTTTACTGTAAACTAGCCTTTACTGTAATAATGCTGTAAAAGTGCAATAACAATGTTTTTTATATTTTATCATACTGAGGTAAGAACTGAACCTATGCTTACTAAAACAGAATGATTTACCCAGAAATGTAAATTCTGACATCATCATCAGCTCCTCCTCAAGCTGTTCAAGTTTATGTCTTGAGGAACACAAAGAATGGTATTTTGATAAACGCTGGAAACTAAACGGTTAAACACAGACCAGTATTCTTCAGACTTTAGTGTTGTGAGTAAAAACAGATTATCCAGGTCACACGAGGAGAGTGTCTTTAGAGACAGAAGCGCTCTTATTTTAGCCTCATCGAGATACTTTTAGCAAGATTTTTAGTCAAATAGATCTTATTTTTATGTTTAGTTTTGTTCATTTTCTTGTGCGTTTTTGTCATGTTTAGTAGTTTGTGAATGTCAAGAGTCTTAAATCTGTCTTTGAGTGAGTTATTTCAGCAGACGGAGTGTATTTGATCTGAGCTGGATTAGCAGTCGGCGTGACCTTCACCTGATGGGATCTTCACACGCTCCGAAGGGAAGTTTCCCGAACTCCACGCCTCCCACCTCTCCAGCGAGCAGCGCATCGAAGTCTGAAACAACACAGCCTCGCTTTGATATTAACTCTTCATCACAGTAATATAGAAATTAATCAACTCAGGATATACGTGGAATATTATCATCTGCCTGTGTCAACAGCTCTTTAATACAGAGGTAAACACTCAGAGCCGAGAATGCACCGAGGAACCAGATATTGACACACATACACACACACACACACACACACACACACATACACACACGGAGCCATGGAAACAGAGAAAGACTCGTCAGTGTGTCAAATAAAACACCGGGCCGGATCACTGCAGAACTACAGCAATAACACCACGAACACAGAATCATGAGGGTCAGATTCTTCAGGTTTGATTGATTTAAACGTCATCTGAAGATGAATAAATCATCTCTGCACTGATGTCTGGTTTGTTAGGAGAGAATAATATCTGCCTGGGATACAACTATTAGACAATCTGGAATCTGAGAGAGCAAATAATGAGAAAATCTTTACCCTCACAAATGAAGTTTGTGTGGCAAGAAACGTACAAAATATCTTCATTGAACATGGTCTGTACTAAATATCCTAATGATTGTTTGTGATAAAAGATGAATCAGGTGCATCACTCGCAGCACACACAGTAAAAGCTCTTGTGTCAGGCGTGATGCTCTCCATCACTGAACAACAGAAGGGATGTAATGTCCTGTAATGAGTGCAGAAGGGTCTGTTCTCTTTCATCATCGCTGTATTGAGACCGAATGAGTTACAGGTTTGAGCTTCTGTAGTTCTGCTCCGAGCCGTGCGTGGGTGAGGTCAGAGGTCAGACGCACCTGGAGGCTGCTGGGGCCAGGAGCACTGCTGACCGTCCTGCAGGACGAAGGTGAAGCGGATGGAGATGCTGATGGGCGGCAGCGGGGTCAGAGGACAGCCCTGACAACACACACACACACACACACACATTATCACTTACTATTACACACCTCTGGGAAAAACAAAGGCAGCTTGATTAATATTAATAAAGCTGGAAATGATTTGGAATTTATTGTTTATTCGGTATTTCTCAGTATTTTCAGAGTTTACTCGCTATAGTTTAGAAAATGGTAATAGAATAAGAACTCAGAGTTAAAGGGTTACTCAGCTCCAAATAAACATTCAGTCATGAATCCCTTACTCTCCTGTTGCTCCAAACACATTACAGCTTTGTTCGTCTTCAGAAACACAATTTAAGATCATTTAAATGAAAACCAAGAGGGTCACATACATCCATAAATCAATTATGACCAGTGTTGGGCTACTTTAATAAAAATGTAATATTATTCATTACTAGTTATTGCTATCTCAAGTAATATTGTCACTCTCTTCGTGTCGTGTCTAACATCACCCTTCAGCTGTGATCTATTCATGATACAGCACTGCCTCCAGTTTATTACCGCTTACTGAACTCATTACAGTAGCATTTACACGACTAGTTACTTTACTTTGTGTGTGTTGAGTCTCTCTCTCTCGGTGTCTGTCTGTCTGTCAGTGTGTTTGAGTGTGTGTGTGTGTGTGTGTGTGTGTGTAGCAACTCACGATCTTGTTCTTGAAGACATCCAGAAGGCCTGACAGGTGTGTGTACTGACCAGGAGCCTTACGCAGATGCACCATCTCAAAGTCTGAGCGGACCCCGGGCCCCTGACACTCACCCGCATACACCTTCCTCCACTTCTGCTGGATCTGTACCAACAGCGGCACCTGACTGAACACACACACACACACACTCATGTGTTGTGGGGTCTCTTCATAGGTGTAATGGTGTGTCTACTGTACAGACTGTATGTGGTATTGTCCTACACAGTTTAGTCTGTTTTTTAAGTCTTTTGAATTACAGAGAAACACTGAAAATATCCTCATAAATCACCTTCATATTGTAATACCTGTAATACCAATGTCATTATACACATTAGTGTCCTCATAAACCACATAAACCCACACACAGAGACACACACACACACACTTACACACACACACCAGAAGCAGCGGTACCTGACTGAACACACACAGATCACACAGAGAGAGATCACACACACACAGATCTCACACAGACAGATATCATGCGCACACACCAGCAGCGGCACCTGAATAAACACACACACACAGATCTCACACACACACATCAGCAGCGGCACCTGACTGAACACATGATCTCACACACACACACACACACATACAGTGATCACACAATCACACACACACATATCTGACACAGCTCAACAGCACCACCCGGGGACTGAAGACACATCACACAGCTTTTATAAAGCTTTCTTCTCCCCAAAACCCATAACTAACATAACCCATATAAAACATATATATTTGTATCTTTTGTTTGTTATTTGGTGAATTTTGCAACATTAATCCTGTTATGTTTCTGTTTATGTGAAGCTGGAGCTGTAGTGCCCTGCAGAGTTTAGTCCCTGCTCCAAAACACATACCATGTAGTTTTCAAATAAACCTAAATGACTTGATTGGGCGGATCAGGTGTTCTTGATCAGGAACCTTAGTTAGGAACCTAGGTGTGCTGTTTGATAGCAATCTTTCATTTGAAAGCCATGTTTCTGACATCTGTAAAACATCATTTTCCCATCACAAGAACATAACTCAATCTCGTCCTATTAAGTGGTGATTCTACATGGTAGAGTTGTGACGTTCGCGAAAAAACCGATTCTTTTGAACGGCTCTTAAAGATGAACGATGGGAGCCGAGTCGCGGCTGGGTTCTTTTTTTCCTATGCGTGTTTCACACAGATGCACACAAATGATCTGCGAGGCAGAACAGTTATAGGGGGTGCTACCGTCTAACAGCATCAGTGCTGCCAACTATTTCCAATGAAAAGTAGCTGCCTGTCCGAAAAGTAGCTAAATGTTGCCAGATGATGTCCCGCTCTAATTTGCATATCAGTGATGTCATCACGTAGTATCTGA
>JAUMHP010000301.1:4188682-4208409 GCA_032361065.1 Enteromius trimaculatus
ACATGGGATGAATTTAGCAAGGAATTTGAATCAATATTAGTGTAAATATACAAAGTGTTGAACTTGAAAAAAACACTTGGCACTGGGAGTCGATTCCTGACCTGGAGTCGATTCCGACACTAGGGCTAGTGAGCGTCGAGGAATCCACTCTTTTGGAGTCGACTCCCCATCTCTAGCTAACAATAGCATTTGCCTCTAAAATCTGTTCAAGCTAATTACTAGTTTTAATTAATTGTTTTAATGCTTAAAATAAACATGCAGAGTCAAGTCTAATGGAGAGTATGATGAGATGAGGAACTGAACGCTTCTGCAAATTATTATTGCATTAAATATTAGAGATTTAGTGACAATAGCGTATTATTATTATTATTATTATTATTATTATTATTATTGCTGCATTTGTAAATGTCACATTATATTCAGTCCTGTTTATTAAATGAAGATGTGTGTCTGTTTACGGGCAACACTGATGCGGTTTGACCTCTGACCTCTGCTCAGTGATTGTATTTGACATTATGATGCTTCACAAACACAGCATTTGCAGCGGATCTCATTCATTATAGATCAGTTTCTCTGTTCTCGTTTGAAAAGCACACAGTAGCATTATGATACATGATATAACTACATCTAAAAACAGCACAGCGTTCAGAGTAATTCAGTGTCTGGATATCATATAATTATGTTTTTATTACTGCGTTACAGCTCTGTGCCATCATTACTGTAGAAATCTGAAGCACAGTCATATTTATGATTACACACACACACATTCATGAACGTGCAGGCACACACACACACACACACTCTCTCTCTCTCTCACTCACTCACTCACTCACTCACACACACACACACAGAAAGACTTTTAAAATAACTGGAAAACTAATTTGATTTAAATTTCAATTCCTAAATGTGATTAAAATTCAAATATAAAAGGCATAGTTTTATAAAAACAATTAGATAATCTATATATGATGAATAAAGTTGCTTAAACAATTACAAAAAATCCTTCACTGTGCACATATGTATATTTTAATAAAGGACCGAAAACCAATCACAAAGAGTAGGCTACTTATTTCATTTAAATCAGGGGCAGGCGACGTCGGTCCTGGAGTGCCAATGTCCTGCAGAGTTTAGCTCCAACCCTGAAAAGGCCTGTAGCCTTAGTAATCTTGAAGACCTTGATTAGCTTGTTCAGGTGTTTGTGATTAGGGTTGGAGCTAAACTCTGCAGGACATTGGCACTCCAGGACCGATGGAGCCTACCCCTGATTTAAAGGAACCGTATGTAGGATTGACAGCGAGTGGCTGAACTAGGTGTTGCAGTCCAAATTCAAAAAAGAGGGGTTTTTCACCCGGCCCCTGCTTCTCAGACTTGACTCACACTCAGTGACTAACGACACCAACAGGAACGAATGCACACGACAATGAATTAGATGAAATGCACTGTATTTTCTGCCAAGCAGGCAACCTGGATGCCGAAACACTACTGACTCTGTGATTGGTAGATAGATGGAGGGTGGGGCTTCAGACCAAAACAAAACATGACAACATAAACATCAGCTGAGGACTGCAACTGCTCTTTTTAAACGAGAATATCCAGGCTGTACTACTGCTGTCAGCGATACGAGTACTTGAAATTAACATGTTTTCTTAATGCCTGTTGAACAGAACAGAGACATTTTATGATTATTACAATACATTTCTTACATACGGTTCCTTTAAAACCTTGACGTGCCCTAACAAACATACACACACAGTCAGATATTTTATCAGATAAATGTTCATCCCTAATAAATTGTGTTTTTTTTAAATGTAGAATATTTCCATTCTCCTGTGAAAATTTCTCCTTAACTATCTGTCTTCGTAATCAAGGCTTTTTAAGACTGGACATAATTTAGAAAAAAGCCCGTTACACAACAAACACCCAGAGAACCCAGAGTTGTTCAGTGCCTCAGGTAGGATTTTAAGACAGTGGCTAAGTTTATGTAATCGTCTCCTGATGTCCAGACACACAGACCTTTTATAAATAGACTTCAGGAGTATTTTTGCGCAGTGACAGTGCTGACGTGGGTTTTTGAGCGGATCACGCGTGTGTTTTTCTATTGATTGTGGTGTTTGATGGCGTGTGAAGGAGTGTTGAGAGACGAAGGACGAATCTGTTCTTCCTCTGACCTAAACGTGTCCTCGATGAGGTCAAAGCGACTCCCCTCACTAAAAATAGCACCACGCTCTCGCTGCGCAAGATCATTTTTATCAGCTCCTTGTGATTTTCATATTACAGTTTTTTTAGTTGTTCACACACAATTACTTGTACTTGAGACACAATGACTACAACATGTAACTGATGCCCCAACCCCCTGAACCACTTCTGCTGATCTACAAGCACAATTCCTGCTTTACACAATTTCTTCAGTCAAAATTGTAAATTCAGCTGGCCTACTTTGCATACTAACTCATCACATGGGTAAACACTTGACACACATAATTTAGAAATAGAGCCTTATAAAATGTTTTTTTATTTGTTTATGTCCCTCCATATTTTCTGTTCTTCAATCCTATTGAGGAATTGTTTTCTGCCTGGAGATGGAAAGTGTAATGGAAATCCACACACACACATATACTCCTTCTCCAAGCTATGGAAGAGGCATGTGGAGATACAGCAGTTGATGCTTTTCATGGCTGGAGTCTCCATGCTAGGAGATATTTCCCCTGCTGCTTGGCCAGAGCAAACATTGCTTGTGATGTGGATGAGGTTCTGTGGCCAGACCCAAACAGAAGAGAGGATGCAGCAGAGCTGTTTTTTTTCTCCTGTAACTGTATTTAATACTTCTGTTGAAGTGTACTGTCTATGTACTGTACACTTTGCAAAAAGACAAAAGATATTAGATTGAATGAGTGAGCAGAAGCGCTCCAGTACAGTGTTTCTATTCGTTGATGAAGGTAAAGGTTTGAGATGATGAGAGAAATCATGACTCCACATTAACTGTTGTGCTTCTGTCACTCAGATCATGAAGACATGTCTATCATCAAGTACAAATGAAAACTTTATTATTATTAGACATGCACTCCTGAGTGCTCGTGTGCAGATGAAGACGTGTGTGTGTTTCTGCAGGACCTGGCGGGCATGAGTCCTCCTCAGAGGAACTGGAAGGGCATCGCCATCGCTCTGCTGGTCATTCTGGTGGTCTGCTCTCTTATCACCATGTCTGTGATCCTCCTCACTCCAGGTACTGCAGAAGCATCTTCTCACAGCCAGCGTTTGGACTGGCGCCAGTTTAGGAATCATTACTTTTTTCAAATGACTAGCAAGTAACTTACTTTTTAATTTACAAGAAAATATCTTGTAAGAAAGGGATGTTACTGTACTTCTAGAATAAATGTGAATATACATTAATTAATGTCACTCCCAAAAAGACTGATTCAGCATTCCTCAAAATGAATAAAACCATTTAATGCAGCTCAGAATATGACGTAAACCTGCAGTAATTAAATAGATAAATATTTAACATTTCAGATAAACATTCATCACACTGTTGGTGTGGAAGGGCTCTTACGATTGCCAAAAAATATCACTTTTCATATTAAAAACAAACAATCAAGCCCTGCCCAGATTCAAGACGTTACGCAAAAGTAACGTAACGCATAAGATTCCATAAAAAATTGAGTAGCGTAATGAGTTGCTGTTTTAGGAAATAACGCTATACTGTAATGCAGTACAGTTAAAGGTAACTTTCCCCAACACACGCTTGTGAAGTTCATCCTGAAATCAGTCTGAGTTAGGGTTACTCGATCTGGTGTTTGTTACGTGACGTCTCTGTTTGTGTGACAGTGGACACGCAGCCGGGCAGTGACACCAAGCTGACGGTGGAGGATCTGTTCAGCGCAGACTTCTACGTACACGACCCTGAGGCTCGCTGGATCAACGGTAAGACGATACGTGCCATTCATTTCTAATGGATTTCATTTATTAATCATCTGTACACTGTCATCAGCTTTTAAGCACAGCTGATGTTGGAAGATGATCGATTCACGACAACAGACGCAGGATAAAACCAGCCGCGTATACAAGAAGAAACCCACATGTGACTTCAAAGCTGTTCTGTTTATCTCAAACGCTTGACACCGCGAATACAGACCAGCAGTTCCTGACTGTGTAGAAATGAGTAGAAGTGTGTGTAGAGTTTGTGATGAGAAATTCTGCTTACCTCCAGGATTTACGGCTGTGCCACACGTTTAGTTTCCCTTGGAGGTGCACAAGCCTCAGAACTCTGAATGACAGATCCAGTGTCTCGGGCCTGAACGCAGACGTTATCACGAGCTGATCTGATCAGAGCTTTAATATCAGGTCTGATATAGATTTATATGGAAAGCATCTGTGCCTCGGTGAGGTCAGGTCCTGAGCCGTTAACATGAAACTTCTGCAGGACGCGGAGCATGAGCACAAGACGTCTCTGTGAGAGACAACATCAAGAGAACATCAAATAATCACAAGAACCAATGAAATGCGGTCGAGAGAGTTGGGACAACCTATAGCAAGTGAATGTGTTGGAATAATTCACATCATGGAGTGTAAGAAAGAGTTAGAGGATGAACTTGACCTTTCAGATCTGTGAAAATAATCTCGTTACCAAAATATTTTTTGCCATATCAAGATTCATAGGCCTTGGCATTGTGTGTGCGCGTGCGCGTGTGTGCCTGAGTGGTGGATGTGGTAGTTGCTATGGTAACAGGAAGGGGGAAGGGGCACTCAGGTCTTACACTGGTGGCAGCAGCATGAATATTTGATTGTGAGTGTGTGTGTAAGAGTGTGTGATGCAGTGAACTCTCAGCTCCTGCTTCTCTTCCTGACTGATCTGTGTTTATCAGTCACTCCAGACTCTGCTCAGCTCCGTTCTTCAGCCGTGGATGTGATGCAGCTCAGTCTGACGTAACTCGGAGCGTTAGATGCTCCTCTAGCGAGTGTTTGTGTGTTCGCTCAGCACGTGACCTTCAGAACGAGTCAACGCATCACATCTGCACAGAAGAAGAGAATAAATATTTCACAGCAGCGTTTGGTGAATGCTGTACTGCTGAGGAATAGAGACTGTCCTCAGACGGACACTGCTCTGGATCTCCTGGACGAGTCTCTGGCCTGAATTCATCATCCGTTAATCAAGGATTGTGTAAATGAAGTTTGAGAGAAATCTGCTGTAGTTTACATTCATTTTTTAACATGAAATTAATCTTCAAGTGCACAATACCATTGCTGGAAAATGAGCCTTTTAAACAAATGTTTGTGCTGTAGATGCATTAATCAGCATTGTTCTGAGCAGCCCTTCATCTATATTGTTTTGGGTGGTCCTGATGTTTAAAAGTAGAAACCCTTTTTTGAAGTACGATCACTCAGGGAATTTTATCTGAAAAGATTGTAGATTTTTTTAAATAATATGTTAATTAGAAAGAAATAGGGTAAAGTTTTTGCCATGAAGCTAGTCTTAAATGCTGAAATGGCAATAAAAAAATAAATCGTAAAGCATATCCAGCGTTTTGATGGTCTACAGATGATCTCCTGACTTTGGTGTCTGGTTCCTCGAGTGTTCAGCATTAACTGAGGGGTGTCAGGACACCAGATGCTTTCAGCACTCAGAGTTTTGTTCCGGTTTAGAGCTGGAAACTGAGAGCTCCCCGTCTGCTTTTCCTCACTGCGGTCAATAGCAGCTCCGCGAGATTTACCTTCACAGCCATCATGCAGCTCATAAATGTGAATAACCTGATGTGAAGCAGATGAGCAGCTGATAGATCAGACTCGAGCGAGAGCACAGGTCCAGCACAAGAAAGAAAGGGGAACTTGTTTTGAAATAAATAGGACTTGGCAAATAAAGGACAAGCAGCGGCTGGTCTGTTAGCCGAAGGATCTAATAACACACAGGTGGAGTGTGTTTGCCAAGACGAGCTGTGAATGCTCTCTTTAAAATCTCACAAAAATGATTTGCTATTTTATATTCTCTTTACTCTTTGCCAGAATCTGAGGTCATCTACAGAAATCACCACGGTCATGTGATCAGGTTTAACATCCTCACAAACGAGACCGAGATTGTGCTGAAGAACACCACGTTCGTGA
Organism: Enteromius trimaculatus; assembly: GCA_032361065.1. Taxonomy (NCBI): domain Eukaryota; kingdom Metazoa; phylum Chordata; class Actinopteri; order Cypriniformes; family Cyprinidae; genus Enteromius; species Enteromius trimaculatus. The sequence continues at coordinate 4,194,779 of JAUMHP010000301.1, forward strand.
GTAAAATCTGGACATGTGTTTACATACTCCTAATGCAATTTACAGAACGTTAATCATAATCAAATCAAGACCGCAGAACTGCTTTTATACTTCATTACCTTATACCTCTAAAGAGTCTGTGATTTCTGGGATCTGATGGCAGTAATGAGGATAACCTCATTCATGTTTTTCCAGGACACTTTCAAAGCCACCCGATACTCCATAAGCCCAGACATGAAGTATGTGCTGTTCGCCTACAATGTCAAACAGGTACGTGCTGCTTTCTGCAATAAACCAGATGCATTTTTTTATAATAGTTAAAGGTACAGTATGACAGAATCTGAAAACCTGTGATATTATTGACGCTAACAGCTCTTAAACGAACCGCAGCGAGTTACCGTGAGCTTGTGTTCACTCTCAATATAGGCATGTGAGTAAACGTCACCCAAAACAGAGATATATAACACAGAAGAGACCAAATAACATCAACAGAAGACAGCTCATAACCTAATTAACAGCCTAACTGTTAAGACTCTTTTATGGCCTTCCAGAACCATGTCTGAGGATATGTGTGTCCCTCTAGTGGACACTTTGGGAAACACTGCCGGCATGATTGGTGTCTGAAGCATGTGTACAACAACGCAATCCTATTGGTCCACGTGGCCTGTGACGTCATAGGCAGGTACCCAAGAATATACAAGAGCACCTGCTGAATACATCACAAACTCAGATGTAAAGGCAGGGGTGAGGGCAGCATAACCTGAGACGTTCCTCTTGAAAGGGACTTCCAGCTGCGTCATCCTCTAACCGTGCGTTTACACCGCCGGCAGCGAGAGCGTCAAAGTGGCCAGAAGTCATTCATTTTCAATGTGAGATGGCGGCGAGCAGCAGCGCAGCGCGTCTTGGATGGAAAGACCGTCAATGAGAGTTGAAATCAAGTCAACTTTATGGTAATGAGCTACGACGCGGTTCGGTGGCAACCAGTCAGAATGTAGAAGTCCACCGCTTTAGCAGATTCCAGACAGCGCAGTCCTGTAAACTTTGGTTTCGGCACTATTAGTTCTTGATTCTTCATCAGGATGTGAATTTAATAGTAACGTGCACAATACTATTTATAGGCAACAGTTTTCCGCTAGAACGCTTGTTTTTCAACGTGAATGCAATTGATTTGCAAGGGGGCGCGAGGACCAGGATTGAGAACCATCAAGCACACCTGATCTAGCTAATCAAGGTCTTTAGGATTCCTAGAAACGTCCAAGCAGGTGTGATTTGGAGCTAATCTCTGCAGAGATGTGGCCCTCCGGGAATTGAGTTTGAGACCAGTGCTCTAGGGTCCAATGGGATTGGTTTTGTTGTACATGTGCTTCAGACAGCGGTCATGCTGGTATCATTCAGTGTCTTCTAGAAGAGGGACGCAGCTCGGAGTTTCTCTGAACGGAAATTAACCTGTGTCCTTTGCATAAACCTTTAAAGAAATGTTTTGTCCCTGAAAGACAGGAAAATCACAACGAATCATGGAGCTGAGTGCAACAGTGGCCTTAGACATTTAGTTTGTCCATGTACAGTATGTTCAATAAGGACTATTTCTGTTAATGACTTAAAAGGCTTAGTTCAGCCCAAAATGAAAATCCTGTCCTTATTTACTCACCCTCAACACTTATTACTCAGATGAAGCAGATGCGCGTGCTTCCCCCGGACGTAAGCCAGGCTGATTACATCTAACACGTTAAAGTGTGCGTTTGCTTTGTGTTGTGCTACTTTCTAAAATGGCAGAAGATGTAAGTCAGTGGAGAAGAATGGTTGAGTAAATGAGGTTATCTTTGTTTTTTTTTTGTCACAAAACTGACAGAATTTTCATTTTGGGGTGAACTAACCCTTTAGGATTAGATTACACTTACACTTACTTTTTCTCTATTCTCACTGACTGTGAATCAAAGGTAATGAAGATTGCTGTGTTTAATACGGGTTGTTGTTTTCTGACCGCAGGTTTACCGGCACTCTTTCACGGCGTCCTACATCATATACAGCATTCACACCAGGTGGAGTAAGAGCTTTCACTGATCGGTCTCACACACACACACACAGGACAGGGAGTAGGGCACAGGGTGTTGTAGGCAAGAAGAGAAGAGCTGAGGAGGTCAGATATCATGAAGCAAAGCACTTTGTTAGTGTGTAAGGTAATAGGTTCTAATAGGAGAGACGGAGCGTTGTTAAACGCTGTTCTGATCATCAGTGACAGGAGCTCACATTCACACATAAACTGAAATATCTCTGTTCATAATACTACTGTTCAGTGGTTCAGCAGCAATCACTACTGCAGCAGAAACACACCCACTGCTGAATGTCAGTCTGAACACTGTGTGTGTGTGTGTGTGTAGGGAGGTCCTGCAGCTGGATCCTCCAGAGGTCTTGAACTCTAAACTGCAGCACGCGGCGTGGGGCGTTCAGGGCCAGCAGCTGGTGAGCTTTTCCTTATTTAAGTTTACTCTTTATCTTCAGACAGTCCTGAAATAGTGGAGCTGTTGAATCCAGAGTGACATCAGTAACACTAGATATGTTAACAGTTACATTTTTTATTTGTGATTGTGTTCGGTTTTGATCCGATCATGGTTTGAGATGGTCAGGAGGTTTATAACAGATTATGAGGCTTTGCTTTGAACACTATAAACCTAGATCTAAATCTGGAGAATCATCTTTATGTTGTCAAATCAGACATAACAGTACGACTCTGAGTTAAACAGAAAAGAATCTGACTTGACTTTCCGGACTTGACTTGACTCGAGCACATGCAGTATCACTGAATAAAGCCATGTTTAAGTGTAGTTAAAATATTAAAGTTGGGATTCTGTGAAGGGATTCTGGGATTTACAGTTTTCCTCCATCATTCATACAGTTCTTCAAACAAAGACACATTTCTCTAAACCTTAACACATTTCACCTCTCTACACACACATTCGAATTTGCTCAGTGTTTTTTGCAAAACTCTACAGATGAACGCCATCATTGTACAGGATTAACTATGTTTTCATTCAGGAAACACAAGCACACTCAAGCATCAAAAAATGAGCTCGGACACATTTATCCGTGTGTGAACTCATGACACACAGCTCAGCATCTGATGATAGGAACAAGAGCGCAGCTGATCGTGTGTTCTGGAGAATAAAACCTGGTCGTGAGAGACAAAGAGGAAGAGGAGGGGGAAATAAAAATGAAGGGATGAGGTCAAAGGTCATTTGTTGCTGATGAAATACAGCGCGCTATAGATGAGCATGTTCTTCTGTATGGACTGATGATGAGAGAAACTGACCTACAGCTCCTCTACTGACAGTGCTTCGGATCAGAGAACTGTCATTATTCTGTGGACAGGAAATGTTCTACATCCTCAAACTCATTACTGTTGAATTGATTTGCATGCAAGTAGGGCAGGAAGAGAAGTCTTTTGTCAGTAAACTTTCTTGAAGAAGTGTACTGCTGAATTTTAAATTCATCTGAGGCTAAAGTTTGATTTTGACTGAAGATAATATTCTTTTGGTTTTGGTTTTGACCGAGGAGCAAGTTAGTGTATACTGTAGTTTAGAGATTGTGTTCATAGTTGTGAGAAAATGTTGAATTGTTTGATGAGTTAGTAATCGAGAAAAACTGGAATAAGAGCATGATGGTGATTTTAAATGTCTTCTCTGTGTGTTTGTGTGTAGGTATACATATTTGAGAATAATATTTACTATCAGTCAGACGTCAGGAGTAACTCGCTGCGTCTGACCTCATCTGGGAAAGAGGGCGTCATCTATAACGGCATCGCTGATTGGCTCTATGAAGGTGAGGCTCTCTTTATGAGAAGATTGAAGAAATATAAGATGATGATGCATTTTTCTGTGTTTTTGTGACTCTTGTGTTGGAATCCTGTGCTCAGAGGAGGTCCTGCACACGGATGTGGCGCACTGGTGGTCACCTGATGGCGAGCGCTTGGCGTTTCTGGTCCTAAATGACAGTCTGGTGCCAAACATGCCCCTGCCCACTTTCACCGGCTCCACATACCCTAAAGGCAAACAGTATCCATATCCGAAGGTAACGTCCTCATGCTCAGATGTACACTACACCGACAGATCTCAGTGAATTCAAGGGTGGTACTTCATGTAGGTCACAGATATCCCATGATATTCCAGCTATATGGTATTATTGGAAAGCATATAGGAACAGCAGAAATTAATCAGATCACATTTAGGCTTCTCTTATTAACCCGGCTCTCTGCTCCAAGAACGTCTCCTTCAGTGAATTCTGTGAAACACACCACACAAAACAATTTTCAAATAACGACACAATTACAATGCAATCATTAAGACTTGCATGATGGGATTGATACACACACTCGCTTTGATTCCTTATTACCTGTTTGAGTGGCATTCTGACATTTTGAAATGTGACTCATTTGTTTAGAGGCATTTTCAGACGGTGGTAAATGTCAGATTTGTTTTGTCATCTGGAGTAAAGACTGAGTTATTGGCACATGTCATGTTTTTATACCTGAGGTGTTGTGTCTGCAGGCTGGCCAGCCCAATCCTTTGGTCAAACTGTTTGTGGTCAATCTGTACGGGCCGACACACACTCTTGAACTCACACCACCAGATGAGCTGAAGTTCAGGTACGCCGTTAGTGTGTTTGGATCTGCGCTGGAGACTCAGACCATGATCTGAAGCTCTCTCTGTGTCTGTAGGGAGCACTATGTGGTGATGGTGAAGTGGATCAGTAAGACCAAGACAGCAGTGCGATGGTTAAACCGAGCGCAGAACATCTCCATCCTGACCGTCTGTGACTCCACCACTGGAGCCTGCATCAAGGTAAACACACACGGCTGTGCACTTCCTGAGGAAGAGGATTATAATGTGCTTCTTAGATTAATTTGTCTCTGTCGTTGTGGTGATGATGATGGTGTTGTTTCTTTTCAGAGGCATGAGGAAACCTCAGAAGTCTGGCTGTCTAGACAGGTGAATCTCCACTAGATGTCTGCGTCATGCTCTTCTGTCACTTGAGTGTAATCTGGTGTCCGTCACTGCTTCTGCAGAATCAGGAGCCGTTCTTCTCTGGAGACGGCAGCCGTTTCTTCCTCACGGTGCCGGTGAAGCAGGGAGGACGAGGAGACTTCCAGCACGTGGCCATGTTCAGCTCTCAGGTACAGACCACAGCAGCGAGCAGCATGTGTGTGTGTGTGTGTATGATCTGCAGCGTGTGTGTTTCTGCAGGCGCGTGCAGATCAGAACGAGGTGCGACACCTGACCTCAGGGAACTGGGAGGTGACACAGATTCTGGCGTACGATGAGAACAGCCAGAGCATGTGAGTAAAGCCTGAGTACTTCACATCAAAGACAGGCCTTTCTGCAGCCAACACAGCGTTCAGTGACCTGAGGTAGCTGATGTCCACACACACTTGACCACTGGAGACCAAACAGAACTGTCCCAGGTCTTACAAATGCTAAAGCACAGTGCCCTTAAAACACACTATCACCAGGACAGCTCTTTTATCTTTTTGTTTCTCGGGAACAAAAACCAAATTTCATTCATATTTTTGATTTTGTTTTCATTACCGGTCATTTAAATGCAGATATCAATTTAGTCTCAGACGTAGCACTTAAAACGCATTTTACGTCCAGCCTAGTCTTATGACCGGGCGTACGTCCAGCTGGTGCAAACGACCACCTTCAGCTGCAGCAGAGAACTTCCAGTGTACTAAAACGCTTTATGAAAAAATGCTTTTTCACTTGAACACTTGACCCTAATACAGGAAATGCTGAGTGCTGAAGTGTGTGTTTGGACGAAGGGTGAGTTAGATGAGCTCACTGTAAGCATCTGTCTGTTCTAATGCAGATTTTTCCTGAGCACTGAGGGCTCCTCGAGCCGCCGGCAGCTCTTCAGGTGAGTGTTCCTCAGAGATGATTCAGGAAATCGTCAGCACTGTGTCCTGATGTTATGAGCGTGTTTAGTAGGAAGGGTGAGTTCAACAGGAAAGCAGGCCTTTGATTGCCCGCTCTGTGTCCAGTGTGTCCACAGTGGGCCTGTTTCCACGCCGATGTCTGACCTGTGACCTCAACAAAGCTCACTGCACATTTTTCAGCGCTGATTTCAGCCCCACTAATCAACACGTCCTGCTGAACTGCAAAGGTTTGAAGATGTTTGTTATTTCCTCTCTCAGCCCTGACGAGTGACCTTTCACCCCTCGTCAGACTAGCACAGGATGTGGTTGAAGTGTTTGGTTTTCCTGCAGGTCCGGGAGCGCCGACAGTGATCATACACACTCTGAACTCAGCCAGTGAGTGTTTACTTTCATTAATTCTTCTGTACGTCTGTGTTCTGCATTAAAACTCTTTATGTGTTGATCTCTCGTCAGATTATTATATCCTGGAGAATAACTCTGTGCTGAGAGCTGTTCTCAGATACAAGCGGATCCAGCTGCTGGAGTACAGAAGCGTCCAGACAGACCACTTTGGTAACAATCATGATAAACATGCTTCGATACTGCTGGATCTCCTGCACTGAAACACCTTAATACCCTTGAAGATACCTGCTAGATCTTTGGTCTGTTCTTCCTGTGTTATTGCAGAATTGCCGCTGAAGATCGCCTATCCACCCGATTTCTCTGAGTCCCGCAGTTACGCACTTCTACTGGTGATGTAAGAAGATCTGAGTGTGTGAGAGAGCGATAGAGAGTGTGTGCGTGTGTGTGTGTGAGAGAGAGAGAGAGAGAGAGTGTGTGTGTGTGTGTGTGGGTTTATGTGGTTTACACAGATGTGTATATGTGTATGACAGGTATTACAATATGAAGGTGTTTATGAGGACATTTTCAGTGTCCCCGTAATTCAAAAGACTTAAAAAACATACTGAATTTTTTTTGAAAATCTAAAAATGCACACAGTTTCCTGTAAGGGGTAGGTTTAGGTGTAGGGTCAGTGTAGGACAATACCACATACAGTTTGTCCTGTATAAAAACCATTACGCCTATTAAGGTCAAAATTGCGATACGATATACAAGTGGTTTGACTCAACTTGCTTGTTATGAAGGAAAATGCACACACAGATTACTAATAATGCTGAAATCTGTATTTCTCAACTGAGATGCAGTATACGGTGCAATCTAGCAACAACTAATTAAAACTAAATTGTACAAAAATTAAATATCAGTAACATCTTTACATTACTGAATTAAATTACATTAATTTAACTTTAATTTTGACACATAATTTACAATTTATTAAAGTTTTTTCCCAAACCTCAAATGTCTATTAAATGAATAAAACTAGTAGCATTTGTTAGCTTTAAGATTAGTTTTTAAATTCATTTATTCAATCCAAATACACTGTATTGTTGGAATTCTTTTCAAAATTTGTCTTGGATCTCAAAGCTTAATCAAATCAATTCAATCTAGCATCTGCATGCAAGGCAAATGTAATGTTTCTTGTACAAAATGTGAGAAGGGTCAGACATAATTAAAGGCAGCGAGTATCAAAAGTCCAATAAACAATCCAATATAAACCAGAGGAAACAACAGGGAAAAACACAAATCAAAACTTTGCGATGAACTTGTGTCCAGTCATTGTTTATATAGTCCTCAAAATGGCGGGCGCTAGGCAGCGGAAGCGGCCAAGGTTCCCGCTGCTGACTTCCGAAGAGAGCCACGTAGGTGTGACTGATGACACACATATTGAAAACTTTGCTCAAGTTTATTGTGTGTACTATAATACAGACCGTCTCATAACAAAATATGCTGGAAATGACATGAATTAAAGCACATTGCACACAGTGTTCGCAGAAGAATGCTGGAAAATACGACAGAAAGATGCTTATCTATAGCTTACTGCAGTACAAGCCGTGCACGACAACCGCTGTCATTAGCACAATTGGTGCGCGCTGCTCCTGCTCTGTATACATGCCACTTCTGCGCTGCTTATGCATCTTCTTTAAACAAATATTTTAATGTTGCGACGGCACAGTGTACCTTCTGTTGAGTTTTAACGTGGTGTTTAAACCAGCTTCGCTTCACTGTAGCCAAGGGAGACATATCCTTTGCGGTGTAAAGAGACTGGAAGCGCCTGGCAGAAGCCCCTCCCATGACACAAATTCGCGTTTGCTGTGAAGCGAATTTCACGTGCGAATGAAGCGAGAAAACTCAAAATGTTCAAGCTTCCAACTACGCGTGAATAGCATGATTTATTTGTGCAAGTCGCGTCTGTTTTGCACGTAGGATAACATAACGGAGCGGGTCACGTGACTCCACACGCGGTATTGTTTTTAAAGGGAAAGTAATCGAAATAATCGTCCTGGAAAAATTGGATCGATTACAGGTTCTGAATGTCGATTACGTTTACTTTTCGATTAATTGCCCAGCCCTACCATATACTGTAACTGGAGCTTATTAAAATTACTCTGTTTTTCTCAAACTTAAATTGATTTAATACCCTGTGGTGTTCAGATGATGTGTCTGTCTGTGTGTCAGCGATGAAAGAGCACTCCTCATCAGGGTTTCTCTGTGATTCTCAGTGACGCTGCCCCTGGTGGTCAGCAGGTGAATGACCAGTATTCACTGGACTGGGACTCAGTGCTGGTCAGTTCAGACAATGTGATCGTAGCTCGTCTGGACGGCAGGGGAAGTGGCTTCCAGGGTCAGAGGCTGTTACAGGAAGTGCACAGGCGCCTGGGGTCTGTGGAGCTGCAGGATCAGCTGGCCGCCGTCGAGTAAGTACCTGCTTCTTTCTTCTGTCAGATGCTCAGAAATTACCGCTTTGGCTCTCAGGCTCTCAACACACTCTAATGGACCCCTGCTTCTCTTCCAGGTACCTGCTGAAATTTCCATACATCGATCGAACCCGGATTGGTGTGTTTGGCCGGGTGAGACTCAGTCCCACACTCAGCTGCTGTAACAGAAGAAGAAGTCTATAAACCCATGTGTTTGTGTGCTTCTCCAGGGTTATGGAGGATATGTCGCACTCCTGCTGATTAAATCCACAGAGAACTTGTTTAAATGCGCAGCAGCCATGTCTCCTGTGACGGACTGGAGTCTGTACGGTGAGTTACTGATGTGATTGATTATATGAGGCTTTATTCAGAACCGCAGAGCAGTTTCAGACCTGGGATTCTAAATAAAGTCTGACCCGTCTCTCTCTCTCTCAGCCTCTGCCTTCTCCGAGCGCTACCTGGGTTTCCCTCTTCAGGACGACAGTAGATATCAGGTTAGTGCTGGTTAGTTGTTTTGGACTCGGACTCCGCTGGAATAAGTTTGGGATGTTAGTGACAGGCTCTGTGTCTCTAGTTCTCCAGTGTGCTGCAGAATCCACAGGGTTTCAGAGACCAGACGCTCATGCTGCTGCACGCCACTGCAGACGGTCAGTGTGTTTGAGTGTGTGTGTGTGTAGAACATTGACCTATCGGTAAGCCCCTCCCCTCGAAAGCAGATGAGCCATTGGCAGCGGAATATCCGTTTCATGGAGAGAGCAAGCTTCTGTAGGTTTCAGTGCCATAGAGAAATTTCGGAAGATCCTAAGCTTGCATCGTTTTTATGTGGTTTATGGTTAAAAAAATAGAGAAATGATGTGCCTGTGTTACTTTTAACACTGTCTGTAGGTATCCTGAGAGGATGGGTAATGGATTGTTTTTTTCTATTTCCTAAACCCAAACAAAACGGACCAAAATATTCCTAAAAATTCACTCCCAATCCAAATTAAGACAAAACGTTAATTTTGTGGTTGTCATTCTCTCATTAAGTTACATTTTTTTCTGCTTGAGCAGAACATTAATAACATCTTGTGCTAATATTAAAGTTAGCAAGTCAGTGCTAACGTACAAGCCAGATAGTGAGCCGTCTTGTACAGTGTAGGACAAGAGCACATAAATGAATGTCTACAGGTTTACCTATAGGTCAGTCAGTGTTAGTGTTGTTTCTCTTGTAACTACATTCACAATAGAACGTATTCAAACACAATAGATCATTCAAACACATTGTGTTTCTTGCAGCACATGTTCACTTCCAGCACACAGCCGAGATGATTAAGAACCTGGTGAAGGTGGGAGCGAACTACACACTGCAGGTACTGAACGCATCAGTGTGTCTGTGTTTACCAGTGCTTGACTGTAGTCTAGTTTGTTGATGGTTTTCTGGATGCTTGTTCTTCAGATTTATCCAGATGAAGGTCATTTTCTGTCCAAGAGCAGCCAGCGGCACGTGGCTTTAACACTGAGTGGCTACTTCAGATCCTGCCTGCAGGAGGAGCTGCTTCCCATCAGTGAGGAGGAGGAGGAGGAGGAAGAGTGAAGATGAGATGCAACACAGGAACACACACACACACACACCAGGACAATGAAACACACTGGACAAGCATCCAGAGAACACTCAGATAAATAGAGAGAGCCGGGGTGAATGTGAATATGAGTGTGTGTGTGTGTGTGTGTGTGTGTGTGTGTGTGAACATGTGTATACTGTATAAATGCATGTGTGTAACTGTTAGGATGGATGAATGCATTAGACCATGTGTGTGTGTGTGTGACAGGGTGGGTGTTTCTGGATTATGGATCATTATCGCTGGAAATGGATTGGAATATTTCACATATCATAAATCACTAAGATCTCTGATTGGCGGATGCATTGGCCAATCACAGCACAGACTGTTGTGTGGAGCAGCTCCAGTCATTGCATGGTCCTTTTGCTTTGCTTCACTTCTTTTGCCACTTTCTGTCTGTCGCTATGTTGTCAGCTTCCAGAGGAGCTGCATTTCTCACCGTTTCTCCACTCGCTGGGAAGAAGAGTTCCTCCATTCATTGAAAGCTGTAGGATGTTCGTAAAGAGGCCTCGGCAGCACACGTGCATGGTGCTCTGTTTGTGCATTGTGGGACAGTGCTGCTGTGTGTTGGACAGAAGAGGGTGCACCGATGTGTTTCTGGACATTCATCAGACTGACTGTTTTGGATCAGTTTATTTGTATTGCTGACTGTTTAGTTTTACTGTCGGTGGGAGGGGGTGAGGGGTTCGGGTTAATTGTTATCGTCTTCTAGTTATAACAGTCATGTCTATAAATAAACAACTAGTCCAAAATAGCCCAGTTTCAGTTTGATGTGCTATATTTCACCATCAGAGTCACACAGCAGGAGCGACAACACCATCGTGAACACATTCACAGACGGCCTGGGGTTCATGGATGCTGCATACTTCAGCTCAAACAACACACGCTTTGATTTACAGTATTTGGGATGTCTGCTGTTTCTTGAATATAGTCGACAGGAGTGCTGGATCAGGAATCTGCTGCTGCTGAACATCATTGGTTATTTACTCAGTCTGTCTAACTGTAAAGTTGTGTCTCTAGACTGACGAAGGAGATCGGAGGCAAGAGTAAAATATAAAACAAAAGACTTTTAATAATGCAAACAAAAACGTGGAGTAGTATCCATAAACTTTACACAGGTAAACACAGACTTAACGCAAGGGTTTACGCACGACCAGACTGGGAAACAGAGGTGAACTAAATAGGTAGACAATTACAGATAATTGACAAGACACACCTGAACTAAATGCATAATTAACACAAACTGGGTCACGGAGCACATGGAGACACACAGAGCACATGGGGAGAACAAACAAACATCACATGACACAAGACTCAAAACACTAGAAATGAATGCAGAGAAAACTTCATAAAACACAAGAAACAGAGAAACTGAACTAAAAACAAACCAAGAATGTTACACTAACCTTTCTTCCTTTGGCAGTGAGCTGATTACAAAATACTCCTGTATGGCTTTGGAAACCTGAATGAACACTTGACACAAAACCATCAAATTGTTGCTTCACAGTGTTAATCAGAAAAACTTCAGAATACTGTTCCATCATTAATAAACAACTACACAAGAACACATGAGTAACACAAAATTAGCACTCAACTAACTACCAGTGTCTATACCAAGAAACTCTTATTAATGAATTAACATGGATTAGTTGAATGTGGTAATTATTCAGAAGGGTTTGGTAATACTTAAGTCATTACTAATGGGTTACTATGACGTTCGCTTTAGAATTAATTAGATTCACATTAATTATGAAGCTGTTGTTAGATTTCTCTGTCGTTGGTTGATTTAATGGCTCGCCATATGTATTATATTTCTCTAATACATAAAATAAGTAAGCTTGATCAGAGTTCAGGGGAGAAGAGTTTAAGAAAGCAAGTAGTGTAGCATAGCCGTCTCCTGAGAGTTTTAACCCCCAGTACTGTGTGTGTGACCAGGTCTTAAACCCTGAAATCAGAGGGCAATCAGACAAAAGATAGATGCTATCAGGACCTCCTCACAGTAGGCATTGTTTCATTGTATGGACATTTGAATACTGAGGTGAATACATCATATGTTGATTTCGTCTAGGGAATTCACAATCTTTCACTGTGTACAGTAATTGTACTGATAGTTATTGATTAGCTAACTACCAGTTTCACCTGAGCGCTATTACTTACCAAGTCCTTAATCAGAGTTTGTTGTTAGTTAATAGAAGTTACAAGAATATTAACAGTGCATTAGTCAGTTATTAGTAGTTATTCAATTCAAATTTATTTGTATAGTGATTTTCATGATACATGTCATTGCAAAGCAGCTTTACACCAAAGTAATGTTTTACAGTATATGAAGTAGTAGCTTGTACATGTACATATGGCATAGATGTGAGCTAAAGATCAATTAATGACGTAATCAAACAGACAAGGAACATTATAAATTAGTAGCAGAGTTCGGTATTATGCATTATTCGAATGCTTGGCTAAAAGTAATTCATTAACATTGGAACAGTATTCTAAAGTGTTAACAAATGAAGTTGAATTCTGCTTTAAAGCAGCTCTGAAAGGAGCACAGTAGTAACAGTTTTGAGGTTAAGTCAGTTTGTTGCAGGTTGATTGTTTATTAACTGTGTGATCATTTCTGGAATGTATATCTGAAGGATTGGAGTCAAAAAACTGGATCACTGATTATTCCTGACTGCGGTTTCTTGTAAGTATTCATTTTGGTAACACTTTACAATAACAAAACATGAATTATCATGTACTAAAACATGAATTAACAATTACTTGACTATAGACTAATGATGTCACGAATGATCAGGGAGGCAGTCGGATCCAAGTGTAGAGTATGTTTAGTAAAAGTCACAGGAGAAAGCAACAGGCTGAGGTCGACAACGGCAGACAGCAATGTAGAAGGCAAAACCAAGAGAGTTACCAGTAAACAGAGCAGTGGGTCAGGTGATCGACAAGCAGAGAAGAGAAGAGGCGAGAGGGATAAACGAGAACAGGCGGACATCAGCAACAGTAAATCCAGATAATGCACACACAAACAGAATAACAGAACACGTTTACAGAGGTGGTGAGACACACGCAATGATGAGCGGGGAACACTGGGAATTTTGGGGTATATGTACAGGGGGTAATGACACTGGAGGGGCGGAGAACATATTAGTTACTAGGACAACACAAGGTGGGTGGAGACAAGGTTACACAGGTGACAGTTCATACATGAAATGGAGAACCACAGGCACCGTACAGAGGCGGCTGTAACGTGTGGAGTGGCGGAGCAGATGAAGGAGTTCGGGAGACAGGAGTAAAACGTAAAACAAAAGACTTTAATAAAGTAAACAAAAACGTGGA
>JAUMHP010000301.1:4242612-4256357 GCA_032361065.1 Enteromius trimaculatus
CAATTGCACATCCACACCCATCTTTTTGTACTTCATTTTGTTGCATTTGGCACAAAAAAGACCTTCTGAAAGACCTTCTCCCTGAAAAGGAGAAATCTGAAAGTGTTCATGAGGTAAAAACAAGCAAAATCTCAGACTGTGTTTGACCAGAAACAGCTCAGTGAATGTGTAAAAATACAAAACTCTTCAACATTCAGGAAGACGTTGTGCTGGTAATATTTTTAGCATGTTCTCTGGATGAATGTCTGAAAGCAGAGCTGTTAATTGACTGCTATCGTAACCTCTCCGGGCCGCTCACGTTAACTCTGAAATCTAATTAAATGTGAGGAAACTAGCAGCCTGACATCTCCAGAATGGATCTGAGTATGTTCTCATTTGCATGATTATAATAATAGCATTCTCTGACACTAATGCATGCGCCGAATATTTCAAGCCAGTCATTAGAACTTATTTGAAGAACGGAGCAAATGAATTTTAAAGGAGGTGAAGGCATGAAGAATAAGAAAATTATATCTGCGAGTGTTTTTATGACCGTGTTTCTGTTGACATACAGTAAAGTCATGTTTGAATAAATGGAAACAAGGCACAAAAAAATTAGTGCATAAACAACACGAGTGAAGCTGTTTAAAGCCTTGGAAACATGTTTCCACCACAGGATCTCACAACTCTGACTCTGACTTCAAAGATTTAACTTTTTTTTATCTTGCAAATGCTTTTGCAAATGTAAAGTCAAATACATGACTTTATATCTCTCAATTCTACTTTTAAATCTCACAATTGTGACTTATCTTGCAAATATGACTTTAAATATCATCTTTGACATTATCTCATAATTATTACTTTAAAATCTCATAATTGTGACTTTATATCTTGCCACTCTGATAATATTTCTTTGCAGTTATGTGCCTCTGTATCTTGTAATTCTGACTAAATATCTTAATTATGATTTTATATCTCATAATGGACTTTGTGGTAATTATGACTTAATATCTCATAATTCTGACTATATCTAATAATCATGACTTTATATCACAATTAACATTTTATTGCAATTATGAGTTTATCATAATTGCTTATGAGTAATGCTAATACTTATTATGAGTAATACTGACATAATACTCTCATAAAATGTTTCTCAGAAGTATTTTTTTTCTCAAATGTGTTTTAATATCTTGAAATTCAGACTTTGTCTCTTAATTTTGATTTCAAATATCATAATAAACTGGACTTATATTAGAATAATATCTCATTGTCATGACTTTATATCCGAATTATGACTTTTAATTGCAATTATGACTTTATATCTTATGATAGCTGAGCTTGTATCTCCAAATTAGGAAAAGTCGCAATTACTTTTGTGTTTTTTCCTCATTGTGAAAACTTCCTTTCGTATATGACCTACTGCACAGGCGTGAACATGTATCTGTCTGCATTTATGAATATCTCTTCACCCTAGCAACTACTGAGAACAGCTTAGAAACATCTTGAAAGTACAGAAGAAACACTGGTCAAACGATCAAGCCTGTTTTCTGGCATGATTTCAGGTGGTTTAACTGCTCTTTCAGCTTTACATCATGACAAGATACTCCAAAACCAGCAAACTGAAACCACTTCTGTTTCAAACCTGCTTCAAATTACAAAACATTCATCATTTTAACTTCTCTATCTAAACCCTGCAACCTGTTTAGAGCAGAATCATGAGTAAAGAAGCTGTTTTGTCCATCCAACCTAAGTAAATATGATGAAATTGTGTGGAATCAATCACATATAAGTAAGTGTTAGGCCCACTGATCTATATATAATCATTATTATCTCTATATAGATCAGTGGTTAAGCCTGAATAGGCTACATACTAAAGGTTTGTATATTTGAATTGCATGTAACATTTCATGAATGTTGAGTTTATCACAGTTTTAATGTGAAATCTTAAACTTATGATGATAGATATTTTTCAGTCATACATGAATAAAACGGGTCAGATTTCTGTAACTGTACTAATATATTTTTAAGAGTTTTAAATACACTGCTTTATATGTATTTTAATTAATAAATCCAATTTGTTTAAATCTCAATGCATTTATTTGATTATTGCTTGTTTCGCAGCTAGACATGTTTTCTTACTATTTAACTGAAACATTTGTATATATTTCAGTTAAAGAGCATTTTGAAAATGTTATTATTTAAATAACACCAAAATGCACATTTCTTTATTTATTGATTAGAATGCAGAAATCGGACCAGTTTCACATATGACTGAGAAATATGCATCACATTAAGTTAAATCTGTGTGATCTAAACGGATGGAGATGTTATATTTCATAATCTACTAGGCTTAAATGTTTTTTCTCTTCTGTTAAGCGGCGTCTGCTCTTTTACGTGACTCCGTCTTCTGCTCCTTCAGAAAACAGCAGACAGATGATTGACTTGTTTGTGAACGCGTTCATGAATATTTCTCCAATCTGCAGATATATTTAGTCCGATTAGGTCTATAGATCCATCATGCACTCTCAGAAATAAAGATAGAAAAGCTGTCACTGGGGTGAGACCTTTTCAAAAGGGACACTTTTGTACCTATTAGGGTTCACTTTAAGTACTAATATACCTTTTAAGGTACCAAAATGGACACTTTAGGTACAAAAATGCACCTTTTAAAAAGGTACCACCCCAGAGACAGCTTTTCTACCTTTTATTTCTGCCAGTGTATGAGACCGTAGTTTCAGTATATGTTTTAAACTCCCTGATTTCTCCAGGTTTGTTCAGTGAAGTGTATTATGCAGTAAAGTCTTAAAGCTGATGATTATGACCCGGAGCACTTCAAACAAGACTGTGTCCCAAATACCACTTAAACTGCTCGGTCAAAGAGTAGAAATGAGATTAAGAGTAAATGAGTTGTTTGATTCTGGGTTTCCAGGTTGTTCTATAGCTATTAGTTCTGTGTGCTTTATCACAGATTTACAAACCCAGCAGTCTCCTGATAATCACAGTCATTCCTGCCATACAGCATAACATGCTTTATTATACACTGAAAACTATGGTGATGGATTTACTTTGAAACTATTTCAAATAGGAATAGTTTAGCTAAAAATGAACATTTGCTTAGTTTCTCCATCAGTTCTGTAGAAATGTGTCTCTGCATCAGTGTCTCTGCAATGGATGTGAATGGGTGCCGTCAGAATGAGAGTCCAAACAACTGGTAGAAACATTTCAATAATCCACAGCACTCACTTAACATCTGAAGAAAACAAAAGATACTTGTTTGTAAAAACTAAACCCATTGAGACATGTTTAACTTTAAACCGCTGGTAAATAGAGTCCATAATCCATAATAACACTTCATCCATATTGATATATAATCACTAAATTGTGCAGCCAAACAAAAAGTGATTTTAAATAAATATATATAGCGATTATTTATAACACATGAAATAATAATATTATAACATTTAACTGTTAATTTTTTTTTTTATGTCAGATTGTTTTTTTTTATTATCTATTAAAATCTATACATTTATAAATGAAAAAAAAATATGTATTATGTTTCACTGTTTAATAATAATATTTAAGGAAATAATAATAATAATTATTATTATTACTACATGGAGGTATAAATATTTATAAATGAAAACAAAACCAAAAATATTATTATTGCAATATTGTACTGTTAAATAAAAGAGCAATTAAGAAACTAAAAATTACAATTGTAATGTATTACAACTGTAAAATTACAAATATTTTCAGATCGTTATATTCGTGTCTCAATTTTGAATTGTTAAACTAAATTTAAACTAACGCTACATTTTGCAACACTGCATATTTTCATATTTTTCCCCTTTCTTGAACAGATTATTGCACTCAAGTCAAGGCACCTTTATTTCTGTAGTGTTTTATACCGGTTGCATCACAGCAACTTTACAGTGTGTATGAATTCAGTTCTGATGTTGAAGCATCTCGATTTGTCTGATGAGGATTAGGCTCTCTGCTGGGATGAGGTCTGGTGTAGATCTGTTGTAGATGTGTGCGGTGTTTCTGTGGAGCGTCGGTGGCGGCAGCATGTGGACGGCCGCTGTATTACCCTCAGATTCTGCTGCTCTCCTCATCCTCATCAAACACGTCCCGTGCCGTCCTTCTGATGAGGAAGAGTGCTGTGTGTTTCTCTCCTGCTGTCTGCGGTTGTGTTTCGTCAGGGTCTGAGCTGAAGGTGACATTGAGGCGACTATGAATGATTCATATGGCAGAGGATGCTTTATGAATGTCAAACACGTTTTCCTCAGGCTTTACAAGGCCAGAGCGGCCCGACGTCTAATTGATACACACAGTGTGTCCCGTAGAGGCAGCAGAGCGTGAACACACACACACACAAACATAAACCGCATCGCAGAAGAGAAATATTTATGTTTGCACTAGTGACACACACACATATATATTGACCAAGATTCATTAATAATAGTTTGAGATGATCAGTATAGGCTGATAGCAGAGCTTGATTGCTCAATCAAATCTACTGACAGTCTTGTCAATGTTAACAATCAATGGCATATTTTGTGTTTTCAAATATTTTTAATGGTAAAAATTTGTGTCTTTTCATCCAGAAACAGCTAGGCAAACAGCACATTAAATTAAATATGACAGAAAAAAACAGGCGCTTTGTTTTATCTGCAAATTCAAAAATGTAAATGTTTAAATATTATGTGAAGTATGTGTTCATTTCAAAAATCAGAAAATTACTTAACATTTTTAGGCTCCTTGTTTGCTGTTATCTCCGTTTTTTCTTGAAAACAAACTATGATTTCCTTTTCTTTAGTGTGGTATGAAGCTGTTTGTGCGTGTGTAAGATCTGCAGACTTAAAACTCGAAGTCTCCCACAAAAGGGTTTGTTGTGTCTAAAAAAAAGGATGATCCAGACTAAAATGCCTCATTTAAACTCACCCCCCAATGTCTGCATCAAGATGTGTTAATATCAGAATCAGAGAATCAGAATCAAGAGCTTCATTGCCAAGTATGTCTGCACATATTTTTTTAGTGTCACATTTTCCAGAGGCAACACACACACACACACACACACACACACAACAAGAACAATAAATAATGATAAATTGTATGTACAGGTGTGCTATTGATAAAAATAGAACAAAAATAGTATAAAATAAGAAATGATACGATGAAGGATGTAGGATGTACTAGAATGTAGGGTGATAAACAAATATCAGGTTATTGCACATGCTTTTTTTATTGCACAGTGGGAGAACTCTTAACTGTTCATGAGGTAGATTGCCTGAGGAAAGAAGCTGTTCCTGTGCCTGACTGCATAATGCAGCCCAAATGTTCCCTCAAAGAAAGAAGGCATGGTTTCAGTAACGCAGTAGTGTTGATGGAGTCATGTCAGGAGACGCTGTGTGTTTCTGGGCCGAGGTAAAGTGTCATTCCGTTTGAGTCCCTCTCACCTCTTATGGTGCATTTCATCTATTGGGTCACCAAACTTTAGATTTAAACAGCTATCAAAATGCACCCTTTAATACAGTGTAAAAAAACTGAACTAATTTGTATCATTTTATGAGAAATACAGTTTTTTTTTATTTGACACCACCTATTTTGTAATGGCCTTGATCAAAAAGTTTACTTTGAAAATACCAAATAAAATGATTTAAAAACTCAATAAATTGTGATATCAACCTAAACATGTGTTTGTGCTTTTTTGCTGGTAATGTTTCTTTTTTTCAAATTTAATTGTTAATTATTCATTAAAATCACAGTTATTTCTGTACCTGAGTAACCCCTCAACCCCGTTAAATGAACGATCCCACCCCCATAAATACAATGACGTCATCCAGAATTCCAAATACATCAGGAAGTGACATCACTGAAGTCTTTGGGAAAACAGGACCACAGAGACAGGCAAGTTGTTCCCATCTTTCCCTTTAATTTAGTCATTTATCTTGTGATATTGTGGTCGTCAAACTCAGTGACTCAACACCATAACATTGGAAAAAAGATAGAAAACTATTACTTATGAAAAAAAAATTTGTAATTGAATGAATATATGGTGATTTTGAATTTCACATTCAACCCTGTTATATTTTTGATTGTAACGGGGTTGAGATTTTAATAATATGGTTAAGTTATTCAGTTATTTAAATTAATTATTATTATATGCAATCAACACTGTTATACTGCACGCATGCTGAATGTGATTTATGTTCTATGTTAAGAATGCGAGTAAGATGGCACCAACAACAGCAGCAGAAAGGCAAAGGAAGTATCGGGAACGCCTTAAAGCTGAGAGATACCTGCAGAGTGAGCGTGAGAGATGGAGCATGAATGTAGAGGCAGGGAAGAAGAAAGTAATTAATGAACTGAGTAAAGGATGAGGTGACTTTTAGCACACCTCATGATGCTCTCTTATGCCTAGACACACATACACCCACCCTCCCTCACATACACACACACACACTGTTACATTTGCACTTTTACAGTGTTTGTTAGTTGTAAATATGCTGTGATGGTTGTTTTTACTTTAGATTAATAAAACTTCTACTGCAATATTTATCTGGTGTCCTTCCCATAGTTACAAAGTGAGATATAATGCTAATGGAAAGTCCTAACTGTTAACATGTAATGCATTTTTCTATTCAACCCCGTTACCATCTTCATCCCCGTATGCTAGTTTCATCCCTGACACATACATTTTCATATATTATTTTCTTAAAATGTTGAAAAAATAATTTAATGTTTGCTGATTTGTGTCTAAAATATTCATTATTGAGCGCTATCATATGATCATTGATTTTGATTACATTTCTCAATTAAACAAAATTTTGGATAAAAATGGCCGCTTTCACTTATTAGTTACATTTCAAGATTTAAGATTAAAAATGTTTGATTTTATGTCATTTTTTCTATTTAAAATTATTGAATTAGTATGGGGGGATTTAATGTTAATGTAAATGTGTTTTTTTCTTTAGAAATACATTTTATGATAATATTCAGAGAGCCTCCAAAGTGTTCATAACAGAGTTGAAGAATTACAGTCACCACATCTTGAAAATATCATCAATAATAAAAGAAAACTAATGCCTGAGAAGGGAAAATGGATTTTTCTGATAGTTAAATATATCCTTGATGATGTGGGATATACTTACAAATAATACATTTTGGAAAAAAATTCAGAAGCCTGATTGGTCCCTGCTGTCCAGTTGATGCCCACCCACCCTGGTCAGCTGACTCCTGGCAGCCCATATAAACTCCAGCATCACTTCCTGCTTTAGCTTCATGCTCACTTGCTGTGTTTGCTCTCTTTGATTTTGTTGCTATAGTGCCAAACTTTGCAGTAAGAAAGCGTGTTATTCTGTGTCTGTGTAAGAATAACTGTGTGTTTAACAAGACTTTCTTCGTGAGAGAGACTGTTATTTGCTAGCTTGTATTACCGACCCTCGCTTGTTCTTCGGTTTTGATCTGGGTTTCCCTTCTGGGCTTGTTTACTGGCACTTGTAAATAATTGTATATAATAATAATAATAATATTCAGGGGAGGTAGGGAGATGGACGCCATTTTTGTTGGAATTTCTTTGCTGATTGTTTTTAACAGGGAGCTAAAGAAGTGACCTATATTTTTATTCAACTTTTTTCAAATTAGTGAATTTAGAGGGACTAAATTTGTTGTCTTTTGTTAATTCTTTTGGACTTGTCAGTTCCTGAAGCTAAAACGTCCCACAAAAACTGTCATTGTTCTCATTAAAACACCATTTGCTCTTTCTTCAAAATCTTTGTGTCCTTGTACTCTTTCGTGTTGTGCCTTTACCTCTACACGGGCCGTAACAAACTTATTTATATACTATTATCATCGATGCTATACTACAAACAGAACATCTGTGCTTCAGGTAAATCCATTGCCGAAACATTAATTTCAATTGCCATCAATTCTTTTAAAACAACATTTTTTTTTGTAACAATTCAGATGTTATATTGGGACACATCCCATCTCCGCAGGTAACTGGAGTCGTGGTTGAGCAGCTCCGAGCGTGCAGTGCTCTGCTTCAGGACTGATTCATGCTGCTGCTGGCACCTTCAGCTGCTCCTTTATCACAACATATTCCTGGCCTTGCCATTTCCGTCCATGCGCTGGCCAGTGGTGCCTCTTCTGCAGTCAGAAAAGGTCAGTCATCCTCTTGAGCTGTTCTTGGCTAGTTTATCACTGTGAGATGTCGATGCCAGCTCTTCCTCTGCGTGTGCTCACACACATTATGAAGACAAGCTGAGAACATGTAATGTGCAATCTGCGATTATTTCTTGATTTGTTCATTTTAAGGCGATGCATTACAGACCAAACCTTTTGTTTCCATGCACTGCTCGATCTTCAGAATTCAGGGTTATTTGACATTTCATATTTTTGTTTGTTTTTTATTAGTGCATTCAAAAACATTCAGCTCAATTCAGATTAATTTATATGTTGCTTATTATGATACAAATCATTGGAAAGGAGCTATATTTAAAGTTAAGTTAAATATAGATACATTATATTCTGTAGTACAGTAGTTTACCACTGGTGACCTTACGGCAGAAATCTACAGAAAAAATCATGTAATTAATGACATTGCAGACGAACACTATTATCTGCGATGGTCATATGCTGCGATCAAACAAAGTTTGATAGTTTTGTTGGTTCAGGGTTGGCATCATCTGGTGTGTGCATGTATCTATGGAGTTCAGTTAGATTACATATCTTTAATATGGCCATTTTCTCAAAATGCATTTGTTCCTCCAGTTCAGCAGCAGTTGCATTTCTATCTATGTTCTGAATGTTTTTTTACTGAGGGGTTTAAACAAACAATCCTCCTGGTTTTATACAGCTTTGTCCCTATAAACATAATGAAGATGTTTTGTTTTGTTATTTCTGGCCGCTAACTGTATTTTCTGATTTATGGAGTGATAAACATAGAGAGAGAGAGAGAGAAAACTCCAACATGACAACAAAATCAAACAAGAATACTGAACCTGGCTTTATCTAATGTTGTGTTCATATTTAATTCAGATTATGCTGCATTTTCATATTTAGGCATAACATATGAAAAAAAGCATTATTTGTAAATAGCCTACTGAAAATGTTTGTAATTCTTAATGTAAACAGTTCTTGTTTTAAATTCCTATTGTAATGCTATTTCCCCTTCTTTGTGGATAAAACGCCACAAATCCTTTGCAGCGGTTGAGAGCGAGTATAAAGTGCTGTTTTAACTACAGCTGGATTCAGAGAAACGAGAGAGCCTCGCAGTGCGAGAATGAACTGTCCCTGAGTCATCTCTGCTCGTCCCTGAGGCGTTTTCTATTTAGGTCTTTTAATGAGCAATCGGGTGGATTCAAACACATGAAAGCCTATCTGTAATCTGCTGGCATTTATTGGAGGAGAACCGGGCTCATCAAAGAGAAAATAAAGCTTTCTCTTCTAACTGAACTGGAAATGTTTTAAAGCTGGAAACTGGAGTGCTGATAGGATCAAGAACATTTAAAATTAGATTCCCTGCAAATGTGACATTATTCCTTTAATCCTCTGAATTCCTCCACTGATGAACGTTTTGATGGAAGCGCCGGTTAAAGGCCAATTACTGCGCTATATAGTGCCAGTATAACGTCAACTTCTGATTTCTTTCTCTCTTTTTTTATTCTCTAAGAAGATGCGTAATTAAAACATCAATTAAAATCAATGCTATTTACAGTATTTAGTGCATGCTCCTGGACTTACTGTGAATAATTCATCAGTGACATCATTCTAAAGGAAAACGAATCTGCATAATTTAAATATAATGAATGTGTGTTTGTATTGTTGTTTTGTTTTTATACGCACCTGTCATATTGAGACTGTTTAATTTCACCATCCAATTAATTCTGCGCTGATAAGATCGATGCTCTGAAAAGGGAACGACTACAGCAGTATTTTCCAATTACCTGAGATTTGGTGAAGTGTTGCTCGGTAAGATTGAAATCAGATGAACACTATTGCAGTTTTAGACGCATTACGAAAGACTTCAACTGACTGTTCATCAGAAACCACTG
Organism: Enteromius trimaculatus; assembly: GCA_032361065.1. Classification (NCBI taxonomy): domain Eukaryota; kingdom Metazoa; phylum Chordata; class Actinopteri; order Cypriniformes; family Cyprinidae; genus Enteromius; species Enteromius trimaculatus. Next base: position 4,252,653 of record JAUMHP010000301.1, read on the forward strand.
CAGTCTTAGGTTCTTCAGGTGTTAAACACGTTCTAGGTGCCTATCTGCGAGGTTGACTTTGCCAAACGTTACAGATATACAGATTTGCACATTTCATAGAATAAATCATATGCAACCAATATTATTTAAGTGGAAATGTTGTCAGATGATACGGTCAGTAGTGCATTTTAATATTATTTAATTTTTTTGCATTTTATGCACACACACACACACACACACACACACATGTTTATTTTGCCATATTTGTGATTGTTTTTATCCTGACCTAACAATATTTTTTATGGCCCTACTCCAACCCTGTACCTCTAAAACCTACCCTTACATTCAACAATAAACATATTTAGCATTTTTAATAATTTAAAGTAAAAAATATCAGGTCAAAAAATATCATTTGGTACCAACGTAAGCATTAAATGTACTATAAATAGACTATATATGTATCTATTGTTAGATCATGCTTCCATGCCAGATAATTAAGATCCAGCCCTGGACGCTACAGATCCCATCAGAAAACATCAGTTGCAACTCGTCAGCGAAATAGTCTAATACACAAAACCTTGTTAACAGGAGGTCTACTAACAGTCTTCTGTCAGCCAAGAAGTGAACTGAGGCAGGAGCAGGAGCAGGAGACGAAGTGATAAAAAGGAGCAGAGTTTATTGAATAGTCTGTTGCTTCGATACTCAGACATCTTCTAAAGAACACAAGTTCAACAAATACTGTTATACCAAAACTGCTTCAAAACTCCACCCCGTAAACATTCCCTGTATCTCTGATTCATGAAGACAGGCATAGCATCAAGACAAGTCAGAAGACTAAACAACAATGTAGTATAATTAAAGAGTAAATACATGGCTATAACGATAAATGATTATCATTAAATAGAATATTTAAAATGAATAATACATTATTAAAATTGAATAAATGAATATAAAATAAAGAAAGTAAAACACAACACAAATGTATGATTGCTCTCTTGAAGCAAAACACACACGGTCTGCATTTCAGGATCCTCAGATACTTCATTAAATATATAAGCCATCATTAAATGAGTAAATCATAAAATCATATGCAACCAATGTAATTTTAGTAGGAATAGAGGAACTAATCTATCATTATAATTCCTGTAATATGTAAAATTATTATGATTATGATTATTAAAATATTCATGCAAAACAAATGACATTGGTTGCATATGAAACATTAACATAAAAACAATTCTAGCAGAGCATTGAGTTCTGATATCTTGTGCGTTATTTACAGCTACTTTTGTCTCTGATGTTGTGAAAATGCCCCAGAAAATCATTTCCAGGGGAATTATTGTTTCTTAATGAGACAATTCACAGTTGTCACTGAGTCTGTATGAAAATAACACCATAATAATACTTCACAGGCTCGTTGTGTCTTTACTGGCTTTATTCTCTCTAAAACAACAAAATACAAACAGCCTTTAAAGTGGAAACCCTGGAAATGTTAAACAAGTGTTCGCCATCTGTGCTTTCCAGTAATCCAGTGATGTTGACCTGTTCGTTTAAAGTGTGTGTGATGATGTCTGAGTCTGTCAGTGAAGTACACATACAGTAAATCTGGTGTTTAATGAGTGAATGTCATGCCATAATGTGATGCAGTGAAGCGTCAGCGGTGCTGTATTCTGCGTGTGCTCCAGCTGAGGTGATGCTGTACGTGAGCAAAGGCACCTTGGACTCGACGTGTGTTCAGAGTACTGATCAGCCCAGCCAGAAAACATGGCGTCCGGAGGAAGACTGACTGACGATTAAGAGTTTAAAAACTTGTTTTGCTGCACTTTATCTACAAGAGTTGTGACTGTGTGCAGACAGCGTCTGAACTCTCACTGTGCTGTGTTTGTCTGAGAAGAAGACTTCTGAGGGAATACAAAAGCATGTCAAAAATACAAGCAGCGTCTTTGAATCCAGAAGATAATGCCTAGCTGTCGCTGATGCAAAGACATGCAGAATAATCAAGACGTCAAGATAAAAAGAATCAGATCTGTGAGGAGAAAACGGCACACCAGATTACTGAGTTTATATTTATTTTGCAGTGCTTTATTTGATGCATATAGTTTGAACTAGAATCCGTCACATACCATGCAGTCCACACCATTATACACTATACAGTATGTATTCGTCGGAGGGGCCAAATTCATGCTGATTTCTCCAAATCCCAGTGAGGGTATAGGTTCAGGACCGGGGTGAGGTGTAGGTAATTCGTACGAATTTATACTAATTGGCAATGCGTAAAATACGTATGATTTAGTAAAAATCTTACAGGTGAGGTTGTACGAATTTGTAGAATTAGCCACCTCGCAAAATATGTACGAATTGCCGTGAGATCGGGCTGGAAAATGTAGGTTAGCTCAAGTTAGAAAGCTCTAATAATACAAACCCAACAAATCTCATGTTGTTCATGTTGTTTTCCATTTTTTTACTTAAAAGCACAACACACTCTTGTACTCTACAAAAGAGAACATTATAAGCTCTCTACTCCACAACACCAGTACAATGCTTTCTTTTGTGATGTGATGTAGCTTTTTATTACAGAATGACGCAGAAAACTGTAAAAAAATACTACTAATACACCGATTACCAAGATTTTAAATATACTTTATTATTGATGGCTTGAATAACACTAGCTGTGTGTGTTCACTCATCTCTATATAGTGTATGGCAGTTGAGTGGACTATTTCTGAAACGAGTGAAGGAACGCATTCAGACGCTGACGTTAATAGAGTCTGCAGACAATCTCGACATTAACAAATTATTTTGCTCTGTGAAACTGAGTTCACTATCGCGTTTATTGTGTTATTTAATATTAAAAAGGAAAAGACAAAACTTGTTTATTTTTATTATATTTACAAATATGAGAGAACAAAAACAAATGTTAAATTTATTTGTTCATAAAATATAACGTAGTATATTAACATGATAACAAAACATTCATTATAAATAATATAAAATAACGGTCATCCTAATACAAGTGTATGAACAGATGTTATTTTAAAGCATTATTTTGACAGGCTTGCAGTATCATTCCTGTACATTCCAGATAAACCAGATACATTTTCGTTTTGGTGAAACTTCTTGTTCTTGAGAAGAACAGCATTTTTCCAGAGCCGACGCCTGCAACGTTACGTCCATACTTTTCCTTTAAGAGGTTAACGCTGGCTTGCATTGGGGGAAATGAATGAAACAGACATCATGTGTTTATAGTGCTATTGGCCAATCCATCCTTTTTGGGGGGAATTTATGTATTTAAATTCGTTCAGGCACTGTTCTGGCACCAGAACAATTTTAAAAGTATTGATTTGGAACAGTTTTCGCTAAATTTCTTGCGGCGCCTTTGTTCTTATAGGAATATATATATGTGTGTGTGTGTGTGTGTGTGTGTGTGTGTTACAGCCACCAATTGTGTAAGTTCTCCCAGTTAAAAAATGAGAGGCCTGTAATTTTCATCATAGCTATACCTCAACAATAAGAGACAAAATGAGAGAAAAAAAACAAGATTAAAGAATTTATTTGCAAATGATGGTGGGAAGTAAGTATTTGGTCAATAACAGAATTTGATCTGAATACTTTGTTATGTACTTTGTTGGCACTGACAGAGGTAAAAGCTTTCACAAGGTGTTCACACACTGTTGCTGGTGTTTTGGTCCATTCCTCCAGCAGGTCTCCTCTAGAGCAGTGATGTTT
>JAUMHP010000301.1:4299280-4309840 GCA_032361065.1 Enteromius trimaculatus
GTTGAACTAGTCCTATCAATGTTAAACTAGTACTATAGATGTTGAACTAGTCCTATACTATAGATGTTGAACTAGTCTTATCAATGTTAAACTAGCACTATAGATGTTGAACTAGTACTATCCATGCTGAATTAGTACTGTGGTCTGTGTCTCTTGTCAGCTGCTGTTATGCTGGTTCTTGAAGGTCGAACTGAAGACGGGTTTGAGACTCATTCTGCCACTATCAACTATCTAGGCCACTTTCTGCTGACCCGCCTTCTGCTGGACAGCCTGGTGCATTCTGGGAAGGATGGCTCCCGCTCGAGGGTCAGCGGTCGTCTGCAGGATCTTCTCAGCATGTGAGTGGAAATACACAGCACACGTCTGCTGTGGAAATCATTGACCCGAAGCCAGACGTAATCTGCAGATCTAGAGCGCAGAGATGCTGGAATAAATCAGAGATAGGAGCGATCTGGCCCGGAGCGAGAGGCTTTGGTATGTTCTGTGTCATGTGATGCTGGTGATTGGTTAGTCGTGTCATGGCTCATATCAAACATCATAAACACTGGAGATATGGCTTCATAAATCCTGTTGATGAATCGTCCTGCAGCACAAACGCCCTGATCCACCTTCAGACCTCAATCCATCAGTGTAGCACAAGGCAGCTTTACTAAATCAAGCCCTTTACTTATTATTATTAATTAATTATCTTCTACTCCTCCCTGAAGAGGTCTATTGTATATTGTTCTATTGTTCTATCATCTGTCTATGGTTCTATCTCATGTATCATGTGTTGTCTTCTGTGTTGTTTATACCGTGGTAAATATATTTGCGGAGCAGGCAGGACTGTTTAATGTTATTTACACACGAGTGAGATGAGTAAATACACAGTGATGTGAAAATCCAGGGGAGGGTGTGAAACAGACAAGTCAAGACGACTATAGTTGCAACATCACAGTTTGCCACATTAACTTCCAGCAAAAATGACTATTTCTTATGATTTAGAGTCAGTCATGATGTGATCTAGACTGGAGTCGTCTCTCATATCTCTGATTTTCGTAAGTTAGTGGATCTGTTCAGAACACATTCATCTACACAGAGAGCTGCTGATTGGTCTGAAGGTGACACGGGTGTCATGTGATGTGGGCGTGTCCGAAATCATGACAGAGCTGAGAAGAGTTTCACTTCATTCAAATGAGAAGTAACGTGGTACAGCAAGCATCAACAGGAGATACTGGACTCAGATGAGAGGGTTTTAGATTGAACTGTATTTCTCAGTACAGGGGGGCGTTGTTTTTCAGTAAAGCTGTGGATTGCGTTTGCTGATTGTCACGAAGCATACATGCAATGCTCAGTGTTGTAATAGTTAACTGGAAGTAAATCTTTTAAAAATCATGAAGTTAACATGAAATAAAATTAGAAACATATTAAACCATAAACTTTATTATTTTAGCATAATGTACGATTAATGTTTTTTTTTTTTAATTTTGATTGACTTTGGTTTTATGTATAAAACCTTTTACATATGTCTCGTTTTTGTTTTTTATTACTTAATCTACATAAAGTTAATATAAAATTAAAATATAAAATTGTTCAACTCAAACAAAAAATACATATTTTTATTTAAAATTCTAAAATTTAAATAAAAATAAATAAAAGCTATCTAAAAATAAATATGAAAAAATGAAAAGTTAATTTTTATTTGATTCAAAATAATTATTTTTTATTTGGTTTTAATTTGTTATTATTAATAACAATAAAAACCCAAATGAAAAAGTAAGATTACTCCAATTAAAGCTGAAACAAGTTAAAACTATTTAGAAATATTTAAAAACAAAATGTAACAAAAAAGACAAAAGAATATTACAATATAATTTTACATTTTAAGTAATGTTTAATGAAAATATTTTTTAGTTTTTACTTTTAGTTAACAGTATCCCTGATGAGTATGTGCATTAATAAAACTTTAGGTTTCATTTTCATGATACAAAACATAGAAAAAGTAAAAGAAAAAAATCTTATTTCCCTTCAGAAGGACGCACTTTCGTTTCTTTGTGTCTGATCGTGATTCATCAGTGACTCAGCTGGGAATTATGAGATTATGGATGACTAATGTTTCTAGATCAATAAACGATGTGTTGATTCCAGCGGCCGCACAAAAGCTCGTCATGTTCTTGAGCCCAGAACCAGCAGAACATCTCCAGAGGAGATCCAGATCTCACAGAAAGCACCTGATGAAGCTGTTTCTGTGTGCTTCTTCATTAGCAGGGTGTTAATCAGAGCTGGCAGACCGATGCTCGTCTGAGCGGCGGACGTTATCGCTGGATGACGCTGATGTGAGGAGACACTTCTGTTCTCTGATTAATCTTTCAGGGCTCAGCTTTGCCCTCCGAGTGTTAATCAAACATGTTCAGACGTGTCCAGCTCACTTTACTCCTGTCGAGCTCAAACTGACAAATATACATCAATAAATAATAATAATTTTAAAAAGAATCATTATTATTGTACAGTACAGTACTTTCTGCACTGAAATGAAATTCTACATTTTGTTTAAACCAAAAACATGTTGAAAGGTATTATTTTAAACAAAGCTAAAACAAATGGATTGTAACAACTTACCATAAAAAAATGTGTATCTTTTATTAAAGTAAATACATTTTTATAAGTAATTTAAAATATTCTTCACTCATTAGTGTGTGTGTGTGTGTGTGTGGTGTCTCGGAGCTGAAGTGCTGTCCTTCATCTGTCCTTGCGTCTGGGATTGTGCCGGTCTGTTTAATAAGAGATAATGATTGGTGTGAGTCAGAACTAGGCCAGCTCTCGCTTTATTTTTAACAGGAACAGCTTCTGGGTGATGAATACTGAATATTGCTTTTATTGTCCATACTGCTGTTAAAATCCTCTCAAACTCAATCATTTATAGTTTGAGCTCATGGATGGGAATCTGCAGACGCTGGGTATTTCTGCTCAGATCTTCAAACTAAACATAATAAAAACAATAATCACAATTTTTCATTCATGTAATTACAAATCTACCCACTATAATAATAATTATAATAATTAATTTATAAGTTGTTTTTTATAATAAATGGCTAAATTACTGCCATTAATTCATTATTCTATTAAAATTCTATTATAATAAAGACCCGGGGAACCCCTGGTGTATGTGTTCACTAGGGTTACCCTAACCATAACTTATCATCATTATACCCATGTTATGAGAGTGATGATAATAATAGTAAATAAGTATAATAACCATAACAACAAAATAATAATAATTACTGTTGTTATAATAATGGGCTAAATTATTATTATTAATATTAGCAGTAGTGGTAGTATTAGTATTGTTCTTGTTCTGTATCACTGTAATATAATAAATGACTCATTATTAGTATGAGTATGAATTATTTTACACTGGCTGCTCTTGTAATAATGTTATAATAAGGTGCTAGGTTATTATTAGGACTGAAGGAGCTTGTGTTTGTCTCCAGACTCGTCTCTGGACGCTCTGAAGGTCCTCAGATGGAGATCTTCAGGCTGGACTGGCTCTGCTGGAGCTGAATGAACTGTGTTCGGGGTTCTTCTGAAGGGCTGTGGAGGATCACTGTGAAGCACTTCTCTCCTGCTGCGTTTCTATGAGCTCCTGAGCTGTGTTATCAACCATCTCACCGTCTCTCCTCAGTGTGTGTTATTTCCAGTGTATATTATGTTTGTCTCTGTAACCGTATAAAGTCGTGCTCCTCAGCTAACTGGAAACCTTCCTGTAATGTGAAAGTTAGGCTTGTGGAAGATTTTTCTCACTGTTGAGATGTTCTGGGGATAATCTCTGAACTTCATGTTCAGTAACACTCATGGATGTGATCAGAACGAGATGTTGCTTCTCAAAGCCATGCACATCATTTCTATATTTCTAACAGAAGCAGATGTTAAAACAGTTGATGGAACGTACTTATTTCTCACCTTACTTTATATTTTTCTCATGAGAACCACTGCTATAAAGTTCCCATTACTCAGAAAATAATGTCAATTATGATAAAACGTTGAAATGTTACGTTCTCATAATGATGCAGAAATCATCAAATGTAACATCTGAGGAATCAGAACATCAGGAGAACGTTCAAATGTAACATTTTCACAACCTTTTCCAACGGAACTTTCCTCCACTTTTCCTATGTGATGTTAAGGTTTCTAAACAACAGAAAGGGATGTTCTGAAGCGAGAACAGTTTTTAATACACGAGCCGTTCTGAATGCATTTACTGCAGGATTCAGAGTTTTATGAAAGCATCCATATTTTCATGTTCAAACTCTTGTAAAGAACTCATTGTAAAGAACACGTTTATAGAAAGAAAGTTATGATTTTCTCTGAATCACATCAGTGAATATAACACTGTTAAAAAATGACAGATGGATTGAATTGAATTGAATTGAAATAATCCAAGATGTCTGAATGAATGCTTCTTTTCATTCATATCACTCAAATGATTCAGTATATGGCAAGCACATATATTTGTTATATTTAAATAATAACAAATTATAATAATAATGATAAAATATATACTTTTATTATTATTTATTTATATTATATTTATTAATGGTGCCAAATGAAACTAAACTTCAGGAAGGAATAACTGAGTGAAAATGAGTTTCTCTCGTGTCTCACTGTCCGCATGAGAGTCAGAAGGAAAGCATGGATTTGGAGCTGTGAACTCTGAATATTGATTTTTGCATTTGCCTAAAATAATAACAGCGTTGTGTGGTCTGAAGGTTTTGTTTCTGATTCAGGTCTGCTGTGTGATATGAATTACTGTAGGTGTTATTAATATTCTGTACTCTGATGTCAGTGTCATGTGTTGTGTTCATTTCTTCACGTTCCAGAAACTGTTAGGATTCAAAAATATTATTTTGAATAAAGGTGATCTCAAAATGTAAAAATAACAAAATTAAAAGAAAGAAAAATAAAGCCACTTTTAATTTAATTTTATGATTTTATTTTACACTGTGATATTTTCAGGACACTTTCCTGCATTGTGAAGCTTTTCAATATCATTATAGTACTCAGTCTTTTTTTTTAAAAAAGAAGAAAAAACACTTACAGTATTTTATGAATATTTTTTTATTTATGATTTTGTATTACATCAGTGTTTGGAGGGAAATGTCATGAAACTAATGTCTGAAAGCAGAAAATAATCTATTATTTTTTTATGTTCCTTTCTTTCATGTGTCCTTCATATATTTTTAGTGAGATCACCTGTACGGTTTTAATATTAAATGTGATTTCAGGCAGAATGGAAGAAAGAATTTCAAATATATGTGACAGAAGATTTTCAGCATTTCTTTCAAACAAATAGCATTTAATATGAAATCTAACTGTTCAGTGTTTAAGCATCTGAATTGTTTTGCATAATTTTATGAATTTATGTGTGACTTTCTGGAATATTTTACCAAAGCGAACGATTATGAGATTGAGCTCATCATGCATCATCACTGAAAGATGGTTGATGGTTATGGCGTAAAGAGTTTTCTGTTGTCACTGTGATTCTGAAGATGTTCGGTGTTTTCTTACAGAACTCGTTTAATGTGCTTTCATTTGTTTGTTGATTATGATTACCCATGAGCCTCTTCTCTGAGCCAATTCACATGCAATAACTGGTAAATATACCAACACTTGTTCTTTTCTCTGTGATGAAAACGTGAATAAGCCTCAATCATCCTGTCTGAATATTCCATATCAACGTTTGCAATAATAATAATAATAAAAACATATTCTGTTTCTTTAAGAAGTCTGTCCTCTGTTACATGTTCAAGCTCTTAAAATGTTTAAAAACTAATGTTTTTTAAAAGGTATATACTGTAAATGTTAGGATGAAATGTTCTTTAAGTAATGTTTATGTCTTATTAAATGTATTAAAATGTATGTACATTCTCCGAACACTCAGAAAATTATTAGAACAACATTCTTATAACGTACCTATGATGTTATTTGTACAAATATCTAAGAATTGTTTAAATAGCTTTCTAATCATGAAATAAAACTGACATACAGTATTTTTACAGTTCAAATAATATTTTGCTTGAAAACATTAGTAGAACGTTGTGAGAAACATTTTTGTAACCTTTAAACAACATTAATCATGACAAGAAAATTGGAAATTTTAAGGTTCTTAGAATATTAATAATATCTGCTAGAGAGGCGGCGTGAGCCAAAGCATAGGTGGAGGCAACACTCCTTGTGGAGTGGGCTCTCAGATCTAATGGACACAGGATCAATGGACCGGGGTCTCAGGATAACATGAGAATCAGCCGGGCCCAACTCTAGACACTCTTCGTCGACAGAGAAAGCTTGCAGGTCCCCGACCCTCTTGATGGAGGCCAAAGCGATCAGGAGTGCTGTTGGGGTTGTTGAGGGGGCCCTAGACTGAGAGAAGGTGTTAATCACGCCTGCTGAAAGGACAAAGAGGTCTCTCGCGTCCCGTCCAGGAGCCCGACATACAGGTTCCAAAGATCGGGGCGCAGGTGCCAGATCGTGCCCATCCCCTGAGAGAGGATTTTCCACGAGGAGCACAAGGTCAGCAAACCAGGTTCGGGAGGCCCAATATGGCACTACCTGCAGAACCTACTCCTCGTCCTCCATGACCTTGCACAGGGTCTGCACAGGGAGGCTCACTGGGGGAAAGGCTAGCTTGGGCCCCGGCGGCCAGCTGTGGGCCAGTGCATCCCTGCCGAGGGGCGCCTTGTCGAGGGAGTAAAATAATTGGCAATGGGAGGACCCGGCCCTCTGCCTTGCTGAAGTTTCTCCACCTGGGGGTGGAGTCGCCATTCTCCAGGGTGGGTGGACTGCTGTGACAGCCCCTGGATTGTGATGGCAGGCGGGAGCATAGACCACATTGTTGGTTGATGTACGCAACGGCTGCAGTGTTGTCCGTGCGGACCAGCACGTGTCTGTGGCGCAGCATCGGTCAAAAGCGACGCAGGGCCAGAAGCACGGCTCCAGGAAATTGATATGCCAAAGCAGTTGAGCGCCTGTCCAGGGACCCAAGGCTGCTTGTCTGTTGCATACGGCACCCCAACCCGTGAAGGAGGCATCCATGTGGACCACGACATGCCTGGACACTTGACCCTGGCTGAACAGGCGGCGACACTCCAGGGAACGCTTTGGCCTGATACACTTGGAGTGTGGCCATCGCGTGCAGTGAGGTAGCAGCCTGTCCGACTGACTGTAATTACATGCACGCTATATTCATTGGGCTTTTCTCATTACTCGAAGGCGATTGGTCTCTCATGCGAGTTCCTATACACTGTACACTATACAAATACTATTGTTTTTGTCGTTTTCTGTAATTCTTAGAATTAAACTACTTTAATTGTGATTAATCACATCCAAAATAAAAGTTTTTATTTACAGAATGTATATATGTGTGTGTGTGTGTGTGTGTGTTTAGCCTTTAATATCTAAAGACACACACTCATTTATTTAAGGAAAAATATTTGATGTTTATATATCAAACGTTTATATATTACATTATTTATATGAATATAAATATATACTGTATGTGTCTTTATATATACACATAATAAATATACACACACACACTTATTACGTATTGCGAATCATGAATGAATTATTTGACAGCACTGATTAAATATGTAAATAGTGTTATATTTAGATTTAAAAACTTTGCAGAAGTTTTTGTAACCTTTAAAGAAGGTTCTGTTCACGTCAAGACGACAATGTTCCTGTGTTTTCAGTTTTAAATGTGTGGAAGTGCCTGATACGAGCTAAACTCAGCACAAGAGAAGAGTTTTATGAGCTTCTATATTTGTGAAGAAGCTTCAGAAGCGTCTGAGATCTTCAGAAACACGTGTGATGGAGACGCTTCAGCGCTAATGAAGCCGTGACTCTATTAATCAACCGCTCCAGAGCTAATTACTAACAATAGTCTGCAATTAAATGTCAAGAAAAGCACAATTAAACGTCATTTAGAGCCTGAGCTCCTGTAGAAAGACTCCAGATGTGTCTCTGCTGCTTTTATTTCATTCAGTCTTTCACACCAGTGTGTGTGTGTGTGTGTGTGCGTTTAGAATAGATTGGTGTGTGTTTAGAATACAGTGGTGTGTGTGTGTGTGTGTTTAGAAGAGAGCGGTGTGCATGTTTATGTGGTTTATGAGGACACAAATGTGTATAATGACATGGGTATGACAGGGTTTACAATATGAAGGTGGTTTATGAGGATATTTTCAGTGTCTCCGTAATTCAAAACGCTTAAAAAACATGGAAATCTAAAAGTGCACACAGCTTCCTGTACGGGGTAGGTTTAGGTGTAGGGTCACATACAGTCTGTACAGTAGAAACACCATTACACCTATGAAGAGACCCCACAACACATGAGTGTGTGTGTGTGTGTGTGTGTGTGTGTGTGTGAGAGAGAGAGAGATAGAACAGGAATAATTACTGTACTTGACTCTTATTATTATCTCAGATGAGAAAAGAGTCCTGTCAAAGACACCTACACTAGGGAGCACATTTTGAATCAATCAATAAATAAATAAATTCTGATTTTGCATTTCATCTGCTTTTATCCACCATAGAATAAGAAATGGTAAAAGGTAATGATGGAAGATATAAACTGAGAACTGAGAGATAAATTCTGAAGGGAAAAAAGGCAGAAATGTGAGCTTCAAACTTAAGTAAGGTAATAATTGTGCAACAAAAATTCACAATGATTTTTTAAAATATAATTCCAAGGCAGAAATCAGGATTGTGAGGAAGAAAAATCTAAATGGCAAGATAACATCACAGTGTATTTACAGTGTCGGGGTAACGCAGTACAACATCTGAGACACAATAATATTACTTTCTCCAAGTAACTAGTAAAGTAACCGTCACAGACAGCCAATCACAGCGCTCCCTCTCTCTGGAATTCTGATCACCGTCACCTGACACTCATCATCACACTAAATCAGAGCACTTCAAAAACACCAGACAGCGTCCGTTCTCGTTTGCTCGAAGCTGGATTAATGCATCTTACCTTTGTGCTCTCCTTCGTTCCAGTGTGTCTCCATCATCTCCAGGTCTCCAGGCGTCTGTGGTGTAGCTGTCTCCTCGTCTCCACGTGTCTCCTTTGTGTCTGTGTTGCTCCATCATCTCCAAGGATCTGTTGATACAGTACTGTGTTAATATCCAGATTGCATTCTTCCACAAACTTTCGAAGAAGCTGATTACTCACCGGATTCCCCGTCTCCTCCTGCTGTCTCCTCACTGCTGTGTTTAAATAAATACTTATGTATTATTAAAACAAACACTCAAGCTCTGCCCGTATTTAAAAAGTAACTCAAAATTAACGTAAATCATTACTTAAATAGTTACATTTTTAGGGAGTAACGCAATATTGTAACGCATTACTTTTAAAAGTAACTTTCCCCAACACAGTGCATGTATATGTGTACATATATTTCTTTTCTTTCTTTCTTTGTTTTTGTGAATAGCAAATAGAAGGTTATTCATACATGCACTGTAAAAATAAATAAATAAATACAGTAGCATCATTTTAAGTTTTACAGCTTGTAAAAAGCTATGTATAATTTACTGATGATTATGATGAGTACAGTTGTGATAATCATTATTAATGTTTTATTATATATTTTTTCATGTGTGAAAAGGTCATAATGTGAACTCATTTCAGTATGATTTAGTTAAAATAAAAAGGTTAAAGTAGCTTAAAGTGGCCCTATTATGCCATTTTAACGATGGCTAATAATGTTTTATGAGTCTTTTTAAAACAGGTTTACATGTATGCAAGGTCAAAAAACACTTTAGTTTTCTCCAAAAATAGATTTTATTTTACCCCATTTCTAAATGATTCATAAAGGACTCGTGTGAAGCAGTTCGGAGACTCAGTCTGTCTAAACCCCGCCTCTCCGCGAGCCCTCACTGTGATTGGTCTACCGCTACAGCAGCTTGTGCCAAGACTATACTTTCTGACATTACTAGAGGTGCTTTCTGAGAGAATACCTCTACTACTGCAGTTAACACGGACTACCGTGCACAGGCACACCTCTGTGTTGTGAACTTCAGCATTGTATAATGCATAACACTGCGTTAAACATCGTTTATCATTACTGAAACTAATAAGAGACAGACAGACAGGCAAGCTGCATCAATCACAATGTTTAGACTACATTAGACCCACGGCCGAACAACAGAACTACAGAAACACAAGTTAGCCGGTGACCAGGACATGTGCAGGGTTGTTACACAACATCACGTACACAAATACGTCTTTTGAACAATCGCTAGAAAATACAATCATCAATTATTAATCTTACTTACATGTAGGAGTTCAGAGGAGCAAGCAGGTTCAGATAAACTGGGCTCTGATCCTTCTTTTAAGAGCAAGCGTTTGGTGAATATCGCGTTGTAAATTACTCCCAGATTGGAAAAGCAGTCATCAGTAAAATGACGCGAACACAACAAGAGACTGTCCTGCTGAGGTGTTGTTGAAAAAGTTAATCACTCATTCTTTGTAGATTCATCTTTCAGAAGGGCATATAAAACAAATGAACTCTCCCAGGACACAGCTCT
>JAUMHP010000301.1:4314004-4330782 GCA_032361065.1 Enteromius trimaculatus
GTCAAGTTTAAATCTTTGTTTAAATATGTACATTTAGGATACATAAATGCTAACTATGAAATTAGCCTTAATGAGATAATGTAGATGTAATGTAGGCCATTTAACAGAGTTTATTCCAAACAAATAAAAAATAGCAGCTCCATCATAATTGAACCACAAAATTCTATTAAACAATAATAAATGTGATGTGTGATTTGCTGAAAATGAGACTGTGGGGGAATATGTTTCATTAGTTACATAACACACATAACCCACACATTTAAAACAACCTCAACAGGACCATGGACAGGGACATTCGGCCACAAACAGGCTTAGTGCTTAATTCAGCGTCCATCCTTAATTCAATTAACTTTTTTTTAACTATGTAGTGTATGCAGTGATTAAAACCCTGCTTTGGCTCAATTAGCATTTGCATAACAAACTGCAAGTGCATGGTGTGCATTCAGACCTGAATAAGAGGAACAAAAGTCTGCATGGCAGAAGCATATCTTCTTCAAAAATCTCAAGCAAAGTGATGATCTCCTCGGAGCTGTCGGGCTTTGCAGGGTCGTTCTCTCCAGCGAGCTGGTGTGTGTATTAAGGAGAAACGGTTCACGGCACATTCAGCCCTGATGGAGCTGAGGATATTTAATCAAGCGAATTCCATCTGCTGTGGTAAGCGTCTGCCCGTGTTCGAAGCGGGGCCAATTACCGTTTGATTCAACGAGGCCCGGCCACAGCGAGACACGCCGAAGCGAAGGAACTGCGAGCGCTCAGCCCAAGCTTAGTGGTTTTTCTGCAGTTTACTCACCACTTAAAGATGGCAAAGTGATTTCTAATTCTACTCTATGAAGTTTGAGTCATCAGTAAAGTTGTACAGCTCTGGAAATGTTTGGGAAAACGAATCCCTTTTTCTGTGTGCCAGATGTTGGTAACAAATCAATGCACACATAAAACACATGAAGATGAGGTGTTTCGTATCACAGATGACTGTTCAACAGACGTAGCACAGATTATTCTGTCTAAGGGACCATATTTACATGACAATTTTTTCTTTTAATTTAACTTAATCACATCCTTTAAACCTTTCCTTTTATGATTTACACCTAATGTCATAAGAAAATAATGGCACACATATACCCTTCAAACAGAAACAATGAGTAAAAACTGATGCCTTGAAGAAAGGAGGAATTACTCTCAAGCTAAAGCTAATTAGTACTTCAGTTTGAGGGCCTGACATGATGGCTCATGTCATTCAGAGTAACACATCGCCATGGGTCTGCAAAGGGGTGTGTTGAGTGAAGGATGCAAAGCAAGGGAGCGTGGGTAGTGAAGGCAGGAGATGCCTGACATTTGGAGTCGCCATGGGTCTAATTCGAATCAACAGCAGGTTATGTTACATAACACATGTCTCTTGAACACGGCACCTAGTGTAACTATTAATGACAAGTTAAAGCGAGGAAAATTACCCTCTGAAACACACAACAGACTATCACCTCTGTATCCCCTGAGAGCTTTACTTCCACATAATCAGATAACACTTCCTACAATGCATCATTTTACTTACTAGTAAGACTTACTAATCAGCTTCCTTTAGACTTCCACATTTCAAAATAAGCTAAAAATGCACTAATGCTGTAATTTATACATTGATCTCAAAAACACTTGTGTAACTATCATATGAATGTCATTTTACTGATTACATTAAATACCAAAATCATGATTATGAACGTGATGTTTCTTTTTTACCATTCAGTAGACAGGAAGTTAAAGGATTAGTTCACTTCTAGAGTAAAAATATCCTGATAAGTTGCCTTCATGCAGAACCAGATTTTGCTGAGTTCGACATGTTCCTGGATTAACATCTTTGTTAACAGTGGAACAACATTGTGATTAGCCAATCAGATTTGAAGAACCAGTTTTTGTGAAGTTTAGGCTTACAATCAGTGATTGGTGCTTGTACATCAGTGTCAGTCATCTATTATTTCCTCTTATTTTAGGTATTACTCATGGCTAAGGTAAGGTTTAGGTGTAGATATATAGTCAAGACTACATTTTTGGATTAAAATATTGTTCCAGTGTCAACAAAATATGACACAGGAACACATCAAACTGTCTGTATTTCTTAATTTGAAAAGAAATTAAGGTTTTTGACAAAAACATTCCAGGATTTTTCTTCATATAGTGGGCTTTAACATTGAGTTTGAAGGTCCAAAGAGTTTTGCAGTTTCAATTAAGCTTCAAAGGGCTAAGGAGTAAGGTTTAAGACAAGCATTTGTACTTGTCAAAGTATTTAAATTTGTGTTTTTATTTTAGAAAATGACCGATCTTTCACTAGATAAGACCTTTATTCCTTGACTGGGAGCTGCAGAGAAACTATATAAACTGAATTCCACCATATTAAGAAAAAATCCCAGAATGTTTTCGTCAAAAGCCTTGATTTCTTTTCAAGTGAAGAAAGAAAATCTTGAATCTTGAATTACATGCAAGTGAGAAAATCATAAGGAATTTTGTATTCTGGAAGTAAACATTTAATAGGCATTTAATATGCAATACTACCAGATACTAGTCTGTTTGTGCTCCGGAAACAAACAAAAACAAAATAACGTTCAGAGCTTAGAGAAATGCAAAATACAGTAGTGGCATTTCATTCCTGAATGAAGAAACATTTAAAAAAGAATAAATTGAGTGTATAATTCAGTGACTCACTCATAAATACAGTTACTTGATAAATTCCTGAATGAATCAGTTTTTCAAATGAATGAATCATTTATATGTGTTTATATGTGTTCATATCGCCACCTATTGCAAATCCCAACAACAGCTCTTCTGTGTTTTAGTTGTTTGGAGACACATCAGTTTTTACAGTATAAACCTTTAAAAGGTCCCATAGGTTTTGGACTGTACTTCAACATTTTTTGAAGCTTCTTAACAAATTCTATGATCCCTAAACTGCTTTACCATCCTTTAACAAGGATCTTATGTGAAAGGTGCCAGTAAACCACTGTGCTGTTCTCACTCTTGTGGATGATGGTGAGTTTGATCCTGGATGAAAAACCTCTAGTTGTCACTGCCATTTTCCTGTGACCTCAAATACCTCTTTCCGGATTGTTCACAAATACCTCCCTCCACCATCTGTGAAGAAGCAACTTGAATCAAAAGTGGACACTAGATAAAAACAGAATTTAACAGGTGCAGGTGTAATAATGTAAATCTAACAGAATTGTACTCTGCATTTATGTGCATATTTTGAAGAATATGAATATTGATATAGGCAGCCTGTAGGCAGAATATTTATGTATAGATGTAATTAAACATGTTAAGTGGAACTGAAGTAGACATGAAGTGATCTTCAATAACTGACAAAGTTTTAAAGGGGACGAAAACTCGATGAAAAACTCAACAAATCATACTGATTACATGGATTACTTATTCATTTTCCAATCTGCATTTAATTGCAAACACAGTGACTTTTAAATTTGTCTGAGCTTATTCTGTCTGCCTTTTGTCAAAAACAGGTAGTCCCATCCCCAACTTCACACCACTGGTCAAGCTTATGTTGTTATGTTTGGACAGTATGAAGAGGTTTCATTTGCACATTATTTGGAGCAATATAAAATACTGTCTTGTTTTAAAAAAACTGACAACATTTCAGCCAAGATAGCAAATCCATCTGCTGGTTCAAAGTTAAACCAATAGTCTTGACCTTGAATATTCTTTCTCTCTCCCTCAGCATTCACAGCCCTAGGCATGAAAGAGCTTCTGAAGTTTTCATACATATGGATTCATTGTGATTCAGCGAAGCATTGCCTAGTAGAGCCAGGATTTCCCGTAGTGCCTGGAGACCCTGAAGTGCTGAAGTCCCCAAAGTTCTCCTCTTACAAGTCTTTTTTCAGTGCTCCCACCAATGACTGAAACTTGGTTATTGGATAAAGCATTTGGACATGATTAAGAGCCTTTGTTTGAATGAAATTCACAATATCGCATTGCATTCAATTTACAATTTTGTATTATTGGTCCCTGAGAGATGTTTTCAAGGCTTCTGCTGCACTTTGACATGCCTCTACATCTTTTGTATAATATCTAGTTAGCTTTGGAAGTCAGCAAAATGCCTCTTAGAGTCTGTGCAAAATTGAAACGAATTACTAAAATGTCAAAAGAAACCAGGAAGTTAATAAAATGTGATCCTGGACCACAAAACCAGTCATAAGTATCACAGATATATTTTAGCAATAGCCAAAATTAGATTGTATGGGTCAACATTATCCATTTTTCATTTATGCTGTTAAGTAAATATCAGGATCTATGATATTTTCTAAAATGTCATACGTTAAATATATTAGAACTTAATTTATCATTAGATATGCATTGCTAAGAACTTCATTTGGACAGCTTTATATACAATTTTCTCTTTATTTAGATTTTTATTCTCTTTATTTTCAGATTTTCTAACAGCTGTACCTAGGCCAAATATTGTCCTATCCTAACAATACATAATGGAAATCTTATTTATTCAGCTTGCATGTGGTGTATAAATATCAATTTAGAACATTTCAATTCAACAATATCATGCTTTTTTGTTTTTAATCTTTACACAGCTTTTAAAACAGCAAAGTATGAAGCAGTGAAACTTTAACCTAAAAGTTGCTGAAAAAACATCAGAACTATAAACAAAAGAGGATGTTGTAATATTTATATAATATACAGTAATCAACTGCCCTGGCCCTTTTTAGTCAATGCAATATACAGAATTGTTTGTTTCGAAAATAAAACTTCCTGCAAGACTGAAGTCAGATTGCCAGAGGCATTAGAAACACTGCAGTATCATAGTAATTAGTCTCATACCACAGTTCACGGTTCCGTTCCAAAGGCAGTCTGCTGGTTATTTTTTTATAGTTTAATGCCATAAAACTTTCATAGACTGTGCTCTGAATTAATTACATTGTACGGCATCAGATTTCCACAGTAAATGGAAACCTTTATTGATTAATTAAGGAAGTTTTGTCAGTGCTTTGCCAATAGACCAGTGAAAAGGAGTTAATTAATTCAAACCAATTAGAGTCAGTCCAAACTCTAACTGTCAACAGAATGCCGCCTGTTGCACGACATGTTCGCATGTGTGAGTGTTTATGTAAGTGTCATCATGTTAGGGAATCTTTTTGCAGAATTACACTGCACAGCAGATTCAGTGTCTCACAGTTTGATGTTTACTTTCTCCACTCAACTCTTCATATATAATGACAGCATGCATTTAGTTAAATTAGCCTCGTACCCAGGCAATGAATATTATTTATAATACTATAGAAGGTTTTCATTGCACATTTTGATGAAAATGCTATGCAAGTCAACTCTGCATTTTTTAATTAGTGTTTTAAATTTGTGTTATTGGCTATTCTTGCAGCATTCTGCCTGCAGAGCCTGTCCTGAGTGCTTGTGCAATCAAGTTCATTTCTGGTGGATTGCACGTAGACCTCACATTCATAATACACAAAGGGTTCTGACAGGGATGTCAATTTTGAAGCCTTGCGTGTTGCCACAGAAGTAGGCTCTATGTGACTTGTCTCTCAGGTCATTCACAGCCTGTCTCTTTCTGTTTCTCTCTGAATTGTTGTCTCACCGGTGGCCAATGTTTTCTTGTCTTCTCTTTATAATGAGGGGCAGATTGTGCCTAACCATGGAGCCAGTACACCACCCTTGGGAAAAACTCTCTCACACACACACACACACACACATAAAAAACTAGTAGAAAACCAGTCTTCCACTAGACGTCATCCTAACTTTATGAGACAGCCGTAGACTGTGCTGAATCGCCTTGAAAACACCAAGCGGACGTTTCAAGATTTTGCTGATTACCATTAACCTCGCTGCTTCCATAAACACAGCCACTGCAACCCTTACAAAGATTCACCATGGTAACAATAGTTTCTGGCAAACCTGCATAGTTTCTTGGCTGACCAGCTTATGTCCGGTTGCTAGTTGGATTCTACCAGTGGTAGATATTCTTAAACACACATCCTTTACTGTAAATCCATCTCGATTGCAGGCTAAAAATCAATGTCGAGCACTGATTGCTAGGGTCTTTTGGATCCTAGGGTATTCTGAATGGTTGCCTTATAGCTACTAATGAGCAACCCAATGAAAGCCTGTGGAAAAGAGAGAGAGGAAACTGACTGCTTCACACAGGTGCAAGAAAACCGGCCAAAATGGCTGACTGGAACAAATACAGAAAGGGTCTCCAGGAGACTTGCTTAAGTGAGAGAAATGTGTGTACACACAGAGACATACAGGAGCCAAAAAAGGGTCCATCTGGTGAATACACTCTAACCTGATTACAGACAGCAGACAAACAAAATTAATATAGACGATTCACTAATACAAGAACTCGCTGGCTCAATTAGGGTACTTCTGGCAGAATGAGCATAACAAAATGGGAGCTGAGGATTGACCAGAACACAGAGATACAAAATCTCTGATCTCTTATACGTTTTATCTCAGCTATATTAATTACTGAATACACACTGTTTAAAGACTTACTTATATAAAAGCTGCACCTGTATTTGAAGTATCACTTGTACATAAAGCAGATTTCTTAATATTAATCATAAAAGGTTTTAATATCGCTTTTGAAGAGGATTGCATGTCTTTAAAAGGCAGGGTAAGAAATTTCTGGAAGCCAATGTTGATATTTAAAATCATCAAACAAACACGCCCTGGCCCTACCCCAAAAGGGTCTCGCCCCTATTTTGATAGCTTCACCCCACAGGCAACGATTAGTTCTGTTAAACAAAGCAGGAGCAATGTAACACTGTCTACACCGGACCCAAGCGGCACGGCAAATCTCTGACAGAAAACTGCTGCCGCGTTCTATTTATGACGTGCTGACACCAATCTCAAATGATTCTCAACGGTTGCTTCATCGCGTCCAGGGTAGGCAAACTTCAGCTGTTGCGGCACGATGACCGTGATTTCACCAAGTACAAGATGTTCCTGGATCAACATCCTTGTTGATTGAGGGACAATTTTTCTGGAAATATCCGTTTGAGATTCTGATCAGGGTTAGGTGCTTCTACACCTTTGATAATCAGCAATAATGTTCCACTAATTTTAGGCATAAATTGTGTAGGGGTAGGTTTAGGGGTAAGGATTGGAATAAGTTTATATATGTACACACTACCGTTCAAACGTTTTAGAACAGTAAGATATTTCATGGTTTTTAAAGATGTTTCTTCTGCTCATCAAGGCTGCATTTATTAGATTAAAAATAAAAAAAAACTGTAATATTGTGAAATATTATTTCAATTTAAAATAACTGTTTTCTGTGTGAATATATTTTAAAATGTAATTTATTCCTGTGATACAAAGCATCATTACTCCAGTCTTCAATGTCACTTTCAGACCTTTCAGAAATCATTCTAATATGCTGATTTATTTCCAGAATTTATAAATTTTGGAAACAGTTGTGCAGCCAAATATATTTTTTGGAACCTTTGACCTCTGTGATTCTTTAATGAATAACAAGTAAAAAACAACATAATTTTTTTTACCAAATATTAAACATTTCTAAAATGTAAATCTATTCTGTGACTTTTTTGTTCATTGAATAGATCCTTTGTTAATTAAAGTATTTGTTTCATTCACAGAACACTAATTGTACTATTTTAATAATCAAAGAATCCTAAAGAAACTATTAAGCGGCTCAACTCTTTCCAACACTGATAATAAAAAATCAGCATATTAGGATTAAATTAATTTTGCTTAATTTAATCCTTTTTGGTGCAACAAGGATTTGTTTATTAAGTAAATGTAAAAAAAAAAAAATCTTGGAAAGGCATCATTAAAGCAACAAATACAGACTTCTGAATGGTATTGTGTATTACATATTAGGTCACTCATCAAAAGGCCTCATATCAAGTGCATTAGGTTCTGCTGAGAAGAGAAAGTGATTTGTGTGTGTGTGTAACTGTGTGACTAGACTCAGTCTATGGCTCAGTCTAATGTTTTGTTCAGCTACTTTCTCATCTGCTTTGCAGATTTAACAAACGCTCAGACAGGCCAAGATAAATTCTTGACACTGGCGGCTGTTAATTATGATGACTGCACTCGGTTTGCTAGGGGGTGTGTAATTAACTGTGTGTTCGGTGAATGGAAAGGCCTGCATTTATTCTGTCTGAAATGTGCTGAATGCTCTGAATGAATGTTTGATTAAATATGGATGACAAAGAACGAATCACATCCTTTTTGTACATTCTCTCTGTATCCGAAGCTCTTCACTGCAAACACTTCGGAGAGCTGGATTTAGTTTGCTCATATCGAGAATGTGCAGCGAGATGTGATGTCTAGGGATCAACACATCTCTAGCAGATGGAGGACGGCCTGTCTGACATCTTCATGCTCAAGAGGACTAATATATGTAGACAACAACAGCAAAAATCTATCTTGCATGGTTATAAGGTCAGTCAGTATAATCAAGAAAGACAGGGAAATTATAAATGCATACTAGAGGGTTTGCTTATCAATCCAATACATTAAGTGCTATCAAAGTTTCATGATTTCTGAGGGTAAAGCAGATAATTATGGCCAACAAACATTAAATAGTTGCAAAACAGGCCTATATCAGACGGTGTAATTTCCATTTATTAGCAACATGCATAGTGTTATAAAAAAAAAGCTACGAGACTATGTAAGTCACATTTAGTTTTATTGTCATGCAGTGAAGTAAAATGATTTTTTTCCCCTGTCATTACCTCTGGCAAGCAGTGCTCTCTGTGACTAAATACTGTCTGACTGCATTTTAGCATTTTTCTTTAGAAGGACGAATAGTTTCTATATTACATAACTTCAGTTCTAACTTAAATTAAGTTCATATTCTTCTTAGTTTATATATTTTACTATTTATTATATTTGAAAATATCATTATAATAAAAAAGAGCTCGTATTTTTAGAGTTTATAAATGTTACTATTTCTTCATAATAATTCGAATACATTCTTAGAATAATAACTAAATAACTAAAAAAACATAGGATCAGTGTTGTATCTTACTGGCCAATATCATTTTCAGGGGAATCATGTTTCTAAAGATTGATCTGGTCATCCCTAATGCATACTCTCAAAATATCAGCCACAATAAAGTCCATCCCTTCCTGTTTGAATGTGAGAAGCCCCAGAGCATTAATGAAGTCCAGTGTTTATCAGTGTCTACAGCAACTATGCCCTCTCTCTATGGGCCTGTCTTTGAACTCCTCTCAAATGGGAGCACGAAACTCTCTCTTTCTCTCCTTTTCTCTGGCATCAAACAGCAGAATAAAACCTTTGATAGTCCACGTCACACTGAGTTTAAATGCAGCTGATCCCAACCATGTGTGAGGCGATAAAATGATAATATGAGTTCTTGCCTTTACCAGCTCTGATCGAAGGATTTCTATTTTCTATTAACAGTCATAAGAGTCCTTCTCTAGTCCCTCTCTATTTATCGTTGTTGATCAGTTAAAGATAAAAGCCAGTGGGGTTGTGATAGAGAGGTTGCACACTTCTAATAAATCAATAGAGTTGATAGTGATGTACCTTTGAGTGATTTAAGTGTCAGAGCCTTTTAATTCCGAATTCAGATCTTTAAATGAACATTCTGAACTAAACAGACGTAAATGGAGCCAACTTTTAGAGGATTTTAAATCAGAGCCGTAAAGTTTAACATTTTCCAAAAGCTGTTCAATTAATCCTTCTGTTAAAACTAAAAAGCTGAATAATTTAGTCATTCTTGGGGTTACAGGGTTTATGGCATTCCGTTGTCATGGCAACAAAGTTGCCCAATTTAAAGAGACAAGGTTAGTAAGTGTTTTTTTTTTTTCTTCCGCATCTAAATGGTAACCTGATGCATATTGCTTTTGTTTTTGCTACACAATTGAAGCTGTTTATTTTAATGTTTACAGATGACGTCCGTTGCAAGAACCTCACTTTATTAAAGAAGAGTGGAAATTAATTTCAGTTTGTG
Source organism: Enteromius trimaculatus (assembly GCA_032361065.1). NCBI lineage: Eukaryota > Metazoa > Chordata > Actinopteri > Cypriniformes > Cyprinidae > Enteromius > Enteromius trimaculatus. The sequence continues at coordinate 4,323,973 of JAUMHP010000301.1, forward strand.
GTAATCAACATTATGCCATAAATGATGTCAATTCAGCTTAGTTTAAACTTAACATTAAATGTTCCAGAACATTAAACTAGACTGGACAGACACATAGTTTTGGATGTGAAGCTGCACGTTAGCGACCCTCTATCTTCCTACACACCCACGGCTCAGCCGGACAGCACGCAAGTTACTCATCCCTTCTGTTCAAAAACCACTTTACAAATCAGCAAGATCTCCACAGACTCACTCTGTGTGCCTTTAGATGAAAGATCGGCCTAAAGAATGGCAAGGAGCTCTTCTCACACTCATCTGCCGCACTGGACTAGTGACAGATGCACCTGTTTTCCTCTTTAAAGGATTTTTGTCCTCTTTCACCCTCAGTGAGCCATCCAGATGTCAATAAAATATATTATTTAAAAAAAAAACGGTTGAATCTTATTTCATTGCTTTTGTTCTTCAGATTATGTAATTATTTGAGATGCCAAGAAGAAAATAAGACAAAATGTACTAGGGATGCCAGGGAACAGATCATACAACAGAACATCCAAAATAAGCAGATACGTATGCAGAAATCTGAACTTAGCAAGACAGGGAAATTAAACTATAAATATCTTTCTTTGAAAAGTATTAAGTACAATCAAGAATTACCCAGAGCTTATTGTCACACAATACAAAAGATATGGACATTAACTTTAATTTAATACCAAGATGTATTGTATTTACTGTATTTATTTATTTATTTATTTTGTATTTTAATATATTTACTGTATTTAAACATAACTGTTTAAACTTTCTTACTTTTCGCTTAAATTGTCCTGCAATGTGACAATATTTCATGCAGTCTTGTAATTATATGAGGCTATAAAACTGCGTTCGTGCATAATTAAAGAAAATACTACCCAAAAAAATATATGGCAGTATGAACACTGTCACGGTTTACCCTGAACAATATTCCGAGAAAATGACCAACCTGCTACACAAGGGTTTCATATGTCCACGCGCGTGCATTAAGAGCTTACAACTGTTCCATTTTACGCACTGTTGTAAACAGCTTCTGGTGACTGTTAAATTTGCCCAGAACACTTTGTATTTGCATTTGACACTTTGGTGAAGGAGCGTTAAGTTGGTAAGGTTTGCGCACTTACGGGTGCCATCGAAACGGGTGGCGATGGTGTCGAGGAAGGTGTTCTGCGGGGCCAGCAGACCTCTCATCACAGGCATCCTGGTGCGGGTTGACTGCGTCCTCCTCCCGCCTCTGCGCCCAGCAGGGGCAGTGGAATCCTGCTCAGCCCCGAACCCGGGTAAGAATCGGGATGTTCCGGGCGCGCATCCTAGACCCTGCAGGAGCGCCCCGATCCGTGATACGCGCGGCTCCACTTTGGCAGCTTAACAGTGACCATATCCTTTAACAAAAAGCCCACATATCTGCCTCACATCGTGTCACAAAGAGGGCAAAAATCCGAGTACGTGTCTTTGTAAGTCAGGTGCCTGGAGATGAGATGAACCTGTGCGTAACGGCAGCGCTGGAGACCAGAGCTCTGACTGGTGAGGCGACTGCGCACTGATGCCGTGTGGACTCCTGTGGCACCACGATCCTTCCTCTCTACATCTATATTACTGGATTTCTCTAGTTGCTATAACCAGCAGGTGTCACGTCACGTGGTGAGCAGTCTGGTAAGGAGGCTAGAACCCTTATACTAGCTGTCTTTGTATTAAAGATTATTTATTCAGCTCAAATTATCTAAAAAATATATAAATATATTTTGTACAAAATGTGATTTTTTTCCCCCCCACAAGAAAGTACTTAGTGACTGTGGAAGGTTCTTACTGTTTTTGCACATAAAAAGTTAGATAAAAAAAAATAAGTCATTAACTTGATTTACTAGATCAAGTTATTAAAAAAATACAATTCTAGAATTACAATACAAAAATACAATAACATTCAAATTACTAAAAACATTTGCCAAATGGTGTAACTGTCATTTAAAAAAAAACACTACTAACAGAAATTCAAAAATGCATTTTTATACCTTACAATCATGTTTAAAAGTACAATTAAATGCATAATTGAGTGCATAATTCTCAGTTCAAGGCAAGTAGTACATAAGACATCCAATAAATAAAAAAATAAGAATTTTTATTAAATGTAAACGTTTTTCAAAACTGAACACAAATCACTTGTTCTAAGAAGAGCCTTCTTGTTTATCACGTCCACCATCATTTGTCACTGATTCTTAAATCAAACAGTAGAACTATGTGCAAGAGTGTTTTACTACTTCCCCTGACTATTTCTTTTAGATTTAATTTTGCACACGATCAATGTGTTTGTTGCCAATAATGACAGAATGGAATTATGAAGGAAAAAAGATTTATTGTTATTTCATCTTAAATTAAAACACAGTGGCTCCATGAAACAACCAATATCAAGACAAACAAGTGATTGATATATAATTTGACACAGGCAGTAAATAAAATTGCACAATTTAACACTGAGGTTGAAACACTGAGGTTAAAAGTATAAAACGTTGTTATTATTCTTTTCAACGTTTGTGTCTTGTTTCAGATCCAAAAGCTCACACTCTCAAACCTAAAGTTTAATGTCAACTTGGTCTGCAAACTCACATTTGCATGCCCAAAATATTCCAAAGGACAACATACTTACAGACCGTAAAAGATATTAGGCCACAGCTGTTAAGCAAAACACTTTTGTCCATTCTGTTTCATACAGTTTGCAGCTTGGCTTATCAAGGTTCCCTTGCCATATCTTGCATTGCTAGAAAAATATACTAAGTAAATAAAATGTAGATTTCAAGAATGCTAAACCATTACAGTAAACTCCAGCAGAAAGGAAAAATATGGTAGCGGCTGTCACATGGGACTCTTACTACAAGCTGAGTGAAGAAATTGCGACATCTGCCGGTAAGTCTGAATTCTGCAGCCACACAGGAGATGCCAAAACGACTGCTCTGTACTCTCACTCCATTCCTACTTAAACAAACTCAGAGGATAAGAGCACACCGTTTAAGCACATGAAGAGCAGTGCTCGCGAAGGTGGATTAAGAATATGGACTGCTCAAGAAACAGAATGCGTTTTGGAGGTTGGGAAAACCTGCATTTATTTCTCTTGCCTGTATTATCTTCGGTTTTATCTGCCTTTGTTGATTAAGATTTTGCAGGAGGCATGGAAACTAGAAATCACCCATTATTGTATCTGCAGGTGAAGGCTGGTACGAAACCAAATCATTAACAGTTTAATTTATGAAAGCTGGCGTTGGTGTCGCACTTGTTCTGTTAATTTTGGTGGCTTCAGGACGCACTTTTATGACGCGGTTGCATACTTGACAAAATATACTTTACTTCTTTTTTTTTAAAGAATGTTTAACAGAACGCAGCCTCGGTTTTGAGTGAGTGCGTTAAAAGCAAGGAAGAAGGACTGGCCTTGAATTATGATAGAAGTGACTTTGGTAGAATTGTAGAGAGGTGTCACAATGGGCGGGGCTTAATGTTTAAAATAATATTTTGTTCTAAATAATAATTTGTTTAATCGCTTAATTGTTTGTTTTCAGTTCGGCAATTCCGAGACATTCATTATTCTGTAAAATATTGGTCATGCATATTGCTATAAAGTAGCACATTAGTCACGTGGTAATTGTTACTTTTCTCCGCGTTGGCGAGAAAGCACGAATCGCAGTTCTTGATGAATGGATTAAGGCATATTATATTAAAAGCTTATAATAAAAAAATATATATATATATATATAATATATATATAATTATTGTCCATTTTATTTCAGTTGTAAAAAGTGAAGAAAATATATATTATAATCTATAAAAATAGATTTGTGATCCTACAGTTTATGGAATGGTCCGCCTTTTTTGAGCTGCATAGCGTCTCCTAGAGGAAGACAAGTGTGTGTCCCAATGCAAATAGCGATTATCCAGGAACATATGCCTCCCAATAGGGTGCAAAATGAAGGAGGGACTTGTCGTTTGACTGTAGTTCCGTGTTCTCTTGGATTGGCGGAGGATTATCTGATTGAAGAAGTACATGTATGAGCAGAGCTTCAGTGAGCCTATGCCATCGGCTCAGCTGATAGGAAACAACGCCTTCCAAGACTAGTCCAAAAGCCTTCAATCCTCCACAGGACACATCAACCAGCTGATATCTTTCCAGTACAACCTCAAAAGAAGGTAGGCGTCGTATATTGAGTCGCGATCGTTTTAAATAGCCTCTAAATCACATTACATTCGCTGTAGTTTGATTTGACGATTCCTGCAAAGTGCTACCGGTATGCAGATCAGTATTCAGGAAAAAAACTGTTAAAGTGATTCATTCATCAGAAAAGACGGAAACATAGGTTTTGAAACCTCGGTGGTCATATATAAATTAGCCCACATATTTAAAGACTTGTTAATTTTTACGACACGGGTTCGTCTAAATCGTCATTATGACTCTTATTAAAACATTAATTTATGTGCAAAACGTGATTGCACGCGTTGTATTTGACCTTTACTCTAATTGTTTTGCGACCAGTGCCTTTTTGTGGAACTGCAACAAGACGCTGAAACATTAGTGATACAATTGACACGATACACTGAATCTGTCACGGTGAGAGTAAAAGGCCCGTGTCATATTACACAATGGATGTCTGTCTGTCTGTCAGCTGCTGTCGAGAATGAGATCTCTCTCAAAAGCTGATGCATCAGTACAGATATAGTAACACCATAATGATTGTACTTGCATTGTAGTTCAGGGTACTTAAAAGAAAAACATGTTCTTTTACCATGTCCAAAAAATACCACTTTAGCATATCTGAAATTTACTATTGGTATTTATGGGAAACAACACAAACTACAGACCTCTGATTCTGTCATTTTGTGTTTAGTCTGTAGATTCAAAGCTTCTGTCCGTTAAAACAGGTTTAATGCAAAAATGCTGACTCACTGGTTGTGTAACTTTTCTCAAAGGAATCTGTTCAAGGAATAATACTAATATACATTTTTACGTACTGTCATTGGTCTTGCAGGCTCCAAAATGTCTCAGAAGATCAAAGCAGGTTCTGTGGTCGAGATGCAAGGAGATGAGATGACCAGAGTAATATGGGAGCTCATAAAAGAGAAACTCATTTTCCCTTATCTGGAGCTCGACCTGCACAGGTGAGATTAAATGTGTGTGAGATTAAGTGTGTGTGTGTGTGTCACGTTCACAGTAGGTGAGCATTTCTCATATCTGATTTCCCTTGTGAATACTCCTGTATGTTAATCTGATTTAATGTCACTTTTCTGCCAATTAGTCATTTCATATCCATAGCATTAATGTCATTAATACTTATTGCGCTGTGAAATACTTTTAAAATAATTTCAAACTCCTTTCACTGTCTTTTTGTTTTTCTATATCATAAAAGATTAATATTCAAATAATAAATTATTTAATATACATTTTTAATTGTTACATTTTTGACACCAATATTGTAGTTTTCAATTATTTACATTTTTTTACACAACTACTGTCAACTCGCCACAGTTGTGTTTTAGTGGCATAACTGAACGTTATTAATAATAATCACACTATTGAGCAGGTTCCAGTCAGGTTTTACAAATATAACATTTCAAATGTGGTAAGGCCAGTCCCACAGGTTAGCACTTTCATTACAAAACATCACTTTCTGTGCTTGAAATGATGAATTGTCGTCATCTGTACTTTGAACTGTATATGTTATTGTTTGATTTAAGTGGCTCTTTAACTATTAACCTGTTCTGTTTTTTTTTTTTTTTTCTTATTTTTTATAAATTTAGTATTTAGCATTGTGCATGAACTTGACCTAAAGGTTTGAAGAATAGTTGCAAGGTAAAAGGTGGTCAATTATCTTTCTGATAAGAGTATTATCAGTATGTTAGCAAACAAGATGTCGTCACTTAAGGGGGATCTCTTTACGCCTGTCCACTTCCACTGAACTTTGTACTGATCTTTGAGCTTGTATCGTATGTTTACTTGTCATTTATGCTTTTAGTTGGATTGCTAAATGACGTCTTTGTATAACAGGTTTGCCTTGATGGGATGAATTAAGTCTATGGCATCCCTTAAAAATACATGCTCTAGCGCCACCAACAGTTTTTCATTATTGTACCAAGGGAGTAGAAGGAAAGTGGGTGAAAGGTGACCGCATACTCAACACAATAGTGAGGAACAAGGAAAGTTCCTCCCCATGCTGGGAGTGCTGTGTTGTAGCTCAGGGATGCTCTCTCCAAAGTGTGTTAAATGTGTCACACTCTTTCTAGCTAGTTGTGGAGTCTCTGTAAGGATGCCTTCATTAGTTCAGTCACGCATATGCAGAACAGATGAGGCCTTTCATTTGTTTTCAGATGCTCAGAGAACAAGTGAATTTAAATTGGTGTTGAAAATTTAATTTGAAGATGCATGACTATTCAGAAATTGTAAGGCATGTTTTGGTAGCTGGAAATAGCAATAGAATGTTTATTCATTACTTCATAACTGGGCCTGTGCCTTAGAAGCAGCAGAAATTATATATATATATTTTTTTTTGAAGTTTTAACTTGATATGATAATGCATTTTAAAAAGAAACTTATTTATTTTATCGTCACAACAGAATAGAGGAACATCAGAATATATTAAACTAAACCTAAGATATGAAACGTAAAGTCCTTTGAGCAAAAACAACAACAACCAAATCAAAGTTAGCAGTAATGGTGTTTTGTCTGTTTTTATTTTATTTTTTGAATATTCATTTATCGGCAATTATAAATGCAGAGACCGACACTTTGGAAAATACCTAATAGCAGGCTCTAATAAATAAATATATATA
>JAUMHP010000301.1:4339986-4366117 GCA_032361065.1 Enteromius trimaculatus
CAAGGATTATAATTATGTTTTAATATCATTTATATATTATAAATTTACATATAGAATTTTGTACAGATAAGTAATTACACAAAGAGATGTTTATTTACAGCTGCTGAATAAGACAATGGATACGTGGCAGAGATATTGGTGAGTATTGCAGAAGTAGATAATGAGCAGTGGAGGAACACAGTTCGTTAATCTGATGAATAGGTTTGTTGGAGCGCTGGAGTACACAGGAGCGAAGGAGACACAAGGAACGAGGGAGACAGCCACACACCACTATACCTCAAGACGCTGGAGAGACACAGAGGGGATCCGGGAGCCTGGGAGGAAACACAGAGACTGCAGGAAAACAGTGAGGAGAGGTTTGAGGTAAGTAAGTTTGGTAGGATTAGGTCTTGCCTAGAGTGAGTCCACTTCATCAAAGAACGTCCTCGGACAAAGGCTGTGGCGTGTGGTTATATCTCCCCGCTGGCTTCTCTCTCACTACCTCCCGACTGACCTCTCTTCCCCTCCCCCAAATGTTTGTGCATGAGCTCATTTCGTTGCATTGTACTTGTACATGTGTAATGACAATAAAGTTGAATCCAATCCAAAAAAGGATCCAATATGTGGTGGACAATCAGAGATGTGATAACTGGCAGGTGGGGGTGATTACAGCTCTGGTGATTGGTTGAGTGTGGAACCTGGCGTGACTGCGACAGATACATAATAAACTATCTATATATATGTATATATTTATATAGATAGATACATTATTATTATATATTATTATATACTACTATTATTATATATTATTATAGATAGATAGATATTCAATTATTTAATAAAAAAAAATGATGTATAACAAACTAATTTGGCAGTAAAGTGTACACATATGTAACAAAAGTTATTGCTACAAAACTCCCCAAAAGTCTGTAGTTGGCACAGCACACACTGCTTGGGTCTGGTGCTCAGAAGAGTACCAATAAAATATGATTTGCTCAGCAAGAACAAAAATTAGAGAACATTGCTGAGCAGAACTGCTCTAAAAATTGATCTAGCCCTATTTGATGTGGGCCGCGCTATCCAGAACCGCTGACAATGACACCACTCCGGACCCTGGACAGGACCTCCGTGCACTCCTGAAGGCTCCTGAAGTATCAAAGACTTACTGACCTCCATAATTCACAGCATAAAAAACTGCTGACAAGAGGAACTGTCCTTTTGGGTCTCTTTTTCCCTTTTTAGACATTTCCTGTCCCACTGTAGGGTCTGCGTTCATGAATATGAACGGTGATCAGAAACACATGTTGAAATGTGTGTGAAAAATCTGGGAAATGTTTCAAATTTGAGGTGTGCAGCGCAGGCCAAGTCGCAATTACATGCTGATAATATTTTAAGGTCATAGTAATTCATATTAATGAACTTTTTCCCCCATTTAATCTGTTTTTGTCAATGCGGGAATTAATTAGTGCCATACCCACATAAATATTTTTATTCTACATTAAACCAAATTAAATGATTGACAAATATACGCTTTAGTTAAATTTGTCATTCTTTATTCACTATGATACATCTGGAGTCATATCTTATTTGAGTAATCTTAACTAGGCCTGTAATCATATTTGTCAGCAATATTATTTATGCATTTATGTGTAAAACGTTTTAAAGGGGGAAAAAGTAGGCCTACAGAGTGCACCTTTAAACTGCTCCTTGATATGACGTTTTCTTTGGGTTTCTGTTTCTTCAATAGGTGTTAACAGGGAGAAAAAAAGAGATATATTCCAATGCTAATTAAGTTTTGCACGCAAAGGGAATGAAATGGGCACAGCAAAGCCAAGAGTCACTTAGCAAAAACCTTTCTCAAACAAAGCAACATTTATGCTTATACATAATTTGGACCTTTACTGGGAAGGAACCTCTTATTTAATAATTTTATGGGAGTCCCCCTCTTTAATATATTTTAATGATAGCACAAAACGTTCCCGAATTATTACCTGTCATACGTTTTGAAAATATCAACATTTCCACATTGACAGGACCACTTGAATGCTGATAATTAACACTGACTGAAAAATAACTTGACAGAAGAAAGATATTAATTTTAAAATTACCGCAGCGCAGCCAGATTTTAATTAATTAATTTATTTTAAGTCAGGCAAAAGGCAAAGTCAGTCTAATTCTGATGGTCCTCTTTGCTTAACTTATCTAACCTCTGCGTTCAACAACAAAAACAAACTTGTGATCTTTTGTAGCCTGTTTGTGTGACATTTTAAGGTAACGTGCTTTTATTGTTTTCCATGGACATTAAGTTAGCAATTTTGTCATTTTTATATTATATTATATTATATTATTAGTACATAGATCAAGTAACTCGTTGCTGTGAGCATAAGCTATTTTTTACGGTGGCCGAGAGAGCTCAACGCGCTGCAACTTAAGAAAACACATAGAGAAAACACCAGCACATTAAGAACACAACACAAGTGCTGCCAATCCTCATAACAAGTGCAAATGAAGAAACGCACTGCAAACAATCACAAAACATGCAAACTAAGAAACGCGCTGCTTTCTTCGCGGACCCAAAAAAGTGACGGACCAGCTGCAATATTGGCCTTATCGGCTCGCATTTACTGCAAGGGAAAGTTGCATAGGACACTTAGCTGATTAATGTTTTTAAAATGAAATAGCGCACATCATGCCTTTCTTCTTTTGATTATGCGTTCAATACTGTACATTTACAAAAACTGATTTTGTTCTGACTGCTGTTTATATGATTGCACCTGTCTGACTGATGAAATTCTGCATGTGTGTTTTATTATTGGATAACATATAACTGTAACTGCACAACTTAACATAATGTAGCCCGTGGTAAGTTTGCATTAAGTTAAAGATCAGTGTTTGCATTTCCCTGTGTCTATTATTAATATTTATCTTGTAATAAATCATTAAATCTCGATAAGCAGCAAATGTTTTTATGATTTATTTTGCATTAATTATACAAAATAAATCTTTATGCATTAGCTGTATTCTTTTATATGTTGTGAAAATGATATGAGAAATTAATATTACGCTCAATCTCAGCCAGTCTCAGCTCGAGCAAACAGATAAAACTGCAGCTGCCAGTGGAAATCTGTGGTATGTGGGGATTAAGGTAGTAGAATAAAAACAGCCTAGATAAAATATAATTATGAATGTTGCAAATGTTGTAAAAAATAGAAAGATGAAAATGTTGGAGAAGTTATGAACAGATGTCCAGTTCTGAGATGTTATGTATTGTTCAGTGGAGATTTTTCTATGTTGGAATGTACGAACAGAAACAGTGATTTCATATTGAAGGCCAAAATTGATTTCAATTAGGCTAATTCATGCGCATGCATGCTCTTGTTTTTATATTTGAAAGATGGCTGAAGTTATGCAACCGGAAACTGTAACTCGTGAGCTTACAAAAAAGTTACTCCTGCGCACACAATAGTTTATCGTGAGCACACCAAAGTCTTAATTTTTATCTTTTTACAAAGGTCCCTTTAGGGGCTCCGTAGAAGTAGACATGTAATCTGGTTAATTAATTCAATGGCAACACATTACACATACGCAAAGTTCATAATCTTTGTATAACTGCCAGTATTTTTCATATCAGTTATAGTTTATTTAGCAAATGGAATCTGGAGACTGCCTAGGCTACTTCCAAATGCCAGATTAATTTGAGATGAATGGGAATTAAAGAGCTACTTGGTTAAAGGAATAGCTCACCATAAAATAAAAAAAAAATTTAAATGCTGAAATATGCATCCAGGCCATCCAAGACTTTGTTTCTTACAAACATACATCTTTTTATTTCACAAGATGTTAATTGATGGACTGGATTTTTTAAATCAGCTGTTTGGAGTCTCATTCTGACGGCACCCATTCAGTGCAGAGCATCCATTGATGAATAAGTGATGAAATATCCTACGAAATTTCTTCTCTTCATTCCTTCTCAATTTTTTCAGCAAATGTTAATTTCTGGTTGAACTGCTTCTTTAGCATGGTAAGAAAAGCTGAATGTCAAGCTATTTTATAGGATATTTAAATGTTATATATGCAAAGCCGAAAGCTGAAATCAATGATAAAATTATCCAAAACCTCAGTAACACTTTATTTTACAGCTGCACCTAGATACTTAAAAACTAAAAGTCATAGTTAATAGTTAACAAGTGTTACCAAAACCGTTAATAATCAAAGACACAAGAAGATATGGGTCAGTATGACCTCTGTCAAACTCCAAATCTTTGTAAATCTGTGGAGTTCTGATTCCATGTGGCTGTTGAGATAACTGACTCTAAGCACTTTCATATGGGACTCTGCTCTTGTGATCGGCCTCAGTCTGATCACCCTTGTTGCAGGAACATGAATAGGCCTCTTGCACAACACAGGTCTGTTTTGTTGAAATCAAGCCCATCTTTTCCAATTAAGCATCAAAAGAAATCTGTCTCTGAATCAGCAACGCTTACTGTATGTTACCACAGAGGGCCCATATGCACATATGCATAAGTCTCCTCCACAGGTGTGAAGTGGTGGATGATGAAGGGTTGTCTGGACTGTAGAGATCCAGCTCAAATGCATTACAGATGTGTGATTTAGTCTGCCCCAGTGTTGCAGGATGTACTGCTCACATTCACTGCTTCTTTTCTTTGCCCTCTGCCACAGAAAAACAACGCTGCCCTTTAATGAGGCCAAACACAAGTGGAGGCTTCCTGAACTTCGTGTGGACACTTTCAGGAGGACGGCAAAAAACCCCAAACAGCTGCTTTCTGGTTAGTCTTAAACGGATGGTTCATGCACAGAATAACATTTTGGGCCATTTTACTCACTTTTGTGTAATTTTAAACTGCTATGATTTTATTTATTCTTCTGAACACAAAGGTAAACATCTGAGTTGTGATGAATTGTGCTATCGTGCTGAAGAATTGCTCTTTTTCATACAAATGCAGTGTACTACTACTTCAAAATGTGGGAAAAGAAGACAGCAGATTTGGAATAACATGAATTTAATAATAATTAAAAATAAAATAAATTATAAAATTTATGAAATATGTTTCCAAATTATATATTATATTTTGTTTTATTATTAATAACACATATATTATTATTTAATATAATATATATTTTAATAATTATTTAAATATTATCTATCTAGCTACCTACTGTATATTAGTGCTGTCAAACTATTAAACGAGATTAATACAATTAAAAATAAAAGTTATATGTATATGTAAACTTGTGTGCCCTGTGTATATTTATTATGTATATATAAATGCTCACACATACAATATATATTTTGAAAATATTCCTGTGAATTTCGATGTATATATAAAATTTATATTATATACTGTATATATATATATATATATATATATATATATATAAAATGTTAAAACTTTATTTTACATATTTTACTTATATATGCATGCATGTGTGTGTCTTTATAAATTCATAATAAATATACACAGTACACACATATTATATAAACATAAATTTTTATTTTGAATGCGATTGATCACAATTAGTCCTTTGACAGCACTATATATATGTGTGTTAATAAACACTTTCTGAAGTGATCTGACTATTCCCTGATAACCAGCCGGCAGATGTCATTTGAGGACACATATATTGTATTTTTGGGGTGAACAGGTCCTTTAAATCATTGCAGTCTGCAGCAGTGGACCAGACGAAGGCTTTGACTTCCATTTCAAAGGGATTGGTCATGGTTCCAGAGGCCCTCTGAATTTTGCATTTTTCCTATTAACTTTGTAAACTAATTGATTAACTACCTGTAAACAAATCTTTTCCTCTCAAGGGAAAAGTCAACACTAATTTGCTCAAATACCTGCCTTGGGGTTTTGAGGTTTTGAGGACTGTGTATGCTTGCAGACGAATCTGTTATCATAAGATCTCTGCAATGATAAACAACTGCAAGCTTTCAGACTTGCTTTCAGATATTTTATAAAACCAATCACACAAGAGTCATACACTTCAGAAAACCTGATCACAAAACCCTAATTGTCACCTCCACATTGTCTGGACAGATAAGTGCTTTACAGATAAGGAATCTTATTTAGTGAATCATTAACACCAAACACTGTTAAACATCAAACAGGAGATTAACAAAGTAAGTGGGTTGGACTTAATGGGCTCGAAGTTCTTGTTAAATTCAACTTTAATATGCTTTATTAATATTTTGGAAACATTTTTATACACCTTTCATTTGGGCAAATTTTTGTGACAGTGATATTTAAAAAATCTAGTTTAAAACAGATGCACCACATTTTTTGTATTCATGTTATCATACTTAAAAAAACAAACATTTATACCCTTTTCAAAAAAAAAGTTATTTACAGTGAAATGTTTTTCTTAAACATTGAAAACTGATATAACACATCTTAATTATATTTTCAAGCATTCAAGTGTAAAAAAAGAATAGGCTACGATTATGAATATTATTATTAATGCTTCAGACTAAGGGAGCTTGCCATTTTTACTTTAAAATGACTTTAAAAGCATTTTTTTTCACTAAGCTTTGTTTTAGCTTATTGTTTATTTTTTTTTACTAATAATAAATGTTTAACAAAATTTAAAGAAATAACAGACTACTTTTTTGTAGTGTATTGTTATTATTTTTAATAAAGTTCTGAAACCTCAGTGTTCTGACACTGATAACATTTACCATAAAAGCTTCAATGTATGGTTTTTGAATAACATAATAGTTATATTAATAATCAATAATTAACTAAATATTTTTAAGGAATGTCAAAATATCTTTTAAGGCTGAAGGCTGACTATTACTATTTATTTAATTTAAATTATGAGCATGTTTGTTTTATTGAAATCTCTGTGAAGTTAAAGTTTAAACCCCATTAAAAATATTAAAAGAAATCATAATTCTGACTTTTTAAACATATTTACAAAAAAAATCTGCATAGTAGATGAAAATAATAATGCCATTAACCGATCTACAAGACTTCCCTCAGTCCGTGTGTTCGTCTGAATTTCTAGTCATGATGGAGCTTTACAGTCTTTTTACTTGAGTTGTGCACCTGATGGAGAAAAATCATTAGGGTTGTCACATGGGCTTCATAAACCCTTTCTCCCGACTCCCTAATGTGTGGACGTCAACCACAGCAAAAAAAAAAAAGACTATGTGAACCAAGTCAATAAAAAAAACCTAAATGCATTATTTTGGTGTGATATTTAATTAAAAAAGCATAAAATTTTAATCAGGGTATAAATTTCAAAACACATTTTTATGATTGTCCAATATGACGTTGGGTTTTAAAAAGCATATAGTGTGTGTTTTCCGTGAACTCTAGTGTTCCTCTCGTAAAAACCACACTGTGGTTACAAGGTGCTACAACACGCTGACGCCAGAACTGAGAAAAGCGCTGCCAGCCGAGAGAGCCTGTCCAGCGGCCCCAGGTGGGATTTTTCCACCTCCGCACAAAGAAAATAAACGCTGGGTCGCCCAGTTCCACAGGAATCACCAGGGCAACCGCAGCTCTGGGAACGCTGCCTCACCTGGGCAGGACGTTCACACGCTTCCCATGATTTCTTTCCAGTGCTCTCTAATGGTCAAAATGACCCTCAACAATTACTACTGAACCTTGCTTTAATTTGGGGTGTGCTGCTTTTTTATGGCCTTCTCCCCACCCTGCGTGTTACCCATGATTTCATAAGTGCTGGATGGGACCCGGCGGTTGGGGGGTACGCTGGGGTCACGCCGCTGAGGGATTTTCTTCCAGCGCTCGAATGAGAGAGACCAAGGCAGTGGCCACGGGGGTGAGCCCTGTTCCAGCGCCCATGCCAGGACACACACTGCGCACTATGAAGGGAGCTCCTGACGGACTGACACGGGGAAGAAAAGGGTTTGATGTGCTGCCACGGACCCTGGACATTTCATCCTCCGAACATCTGCACACTTTGAACCCCTCCTTTCTCTTCTCCCTTGCTAAAATGGAGGAAGTTGGGATGAACTTGGACTGGAAACAGCGAATTGTCCGTGAAGGCCCCTGTGGAGATAGAGGAACAAATAGAGAGGTGCTGGAGTTTTCAGACTGACGATCAAAACCCAAATAAGTAGGTCTATAATACCTGGGCAGAAAAAAACATTAGCTTTCCCATTGGTCTCAGCACAGGACCTGCTTGATGTCATCTTTGCTCATGGAAACTCTTGATTACGCCAACATAAAGCTCACAACTATCCTGATGTCAAAGGTAGTGTAGAGGGGAAAATATCAAGTCCTCAAAACGTCAGAAATGAATCAGGCACTGGCAGAACTTATTTAATAAAAAAAATGTTGTAAAAAAATTTCAGCGGCCATTAGTCTTCAGTATCGCATGATCCTGAAAACAGTATGCTCAATTGTTATTGGTCCTTAATAATGATTTCTTTTTTGTATTTTACATTATTGTGGAATTTTTTAAAGACTGTTTGAGGAGTAAAAAATTCAGAACAGAATTAATTTAAAATGCATTGCTATATTTTGCAGTATTATAAAGGTTTTACTGTCACTTTTGATTAACCTCATGCATACTTCCTAAAAAGTATTTCTTTATTATTATTAGTTTTAAATGGCAGCGTATCATGATTTCCAATTTATTAAGCAGCAACAACTGTTTTCAACATTAATAAGAAATGTTTCTTGAGCACTAAAATCATATTGGAATGACGTCTGAAGGATCATGTGACAAAGGATTCTTAAAATTTAGTTTTAATAAACCAGGAATTAATTATATTTTAAATTTTTGTTTAGTTTTACTTATTTTAAAAATTATTTTACAATGTCATTGTCTTTGATCAAATAAATGCAGCCCTGGTGAGCAGAACAGATTTCTTTCAATATCATGAAAATAAGTAAATAAACTAACTAACCAGCCCCCCTTTAACCCCTTGGTGTCAAACATTTCATATGCAAAACATCAACATAAATCTTTAAAGGAAAATGTGCAAAAACAAGAAGACCCCATATAGAAATACAACAAGTCAGTTACAAAACATGAGAAAGCAGTCTTTAACAGGAATTGTGTCATGTTTAATAGCTGTCGTTTCTACAAAACAATAGTGAATATCCGTGACAATGACTGTCAGCATGTCTTCTCACAGGCCTATGAGGACTTGGAGCCATTGATGTTAAATCATCGCCTCCTAGTGGCCACCTCGAAAACATTCACACACCTTTAAATACAGAAACATCCGTAAACCAAGTAAAAAGGGAAAAAAAAGGTAATTTACAACGAATCTCTGAAAACAAATATACTTTCTGGAAACTAAAACCGTTAAAAAACAACAACAAACGAATAAAACAAAAACAAATCATCTACAGACTTAATATATAGCCAGTGTAGTTTTATGCTTCTACAACAAATTGGTTTGATAAACTACATGATAGTTTTGGCAACTTTGACAGAAACATAATGTCTAGGAGCACTTTTAAAAAATATAGTAAAAAAAAATGCAACTTGATTTACACTTTGCCAAGTAAAATAGCATTCCACTGTACTTAACCAGATCATTTAATCACAGAAAATTAATCTATTGTTACAGTCATAAATACAATCTGTGTGAGGAAATGAAGACTATCTGACAGTACATTCACAGATTACAGAGAGTCATAAATAATTGCACTGTGGTGACCTCCTCTTCATCAGTAACACATTTAGAGGTGTTAGTTGAGTCCTGATTCTCTCGCATTTGAGGCGAAGCCGTTCCTCTCTACAGTCCATTTGGCAGTAAACAAACTCAAACAAATCTCTCGCGCTCATCAAAGTGAGTTCATGAGTGTGCGTGTTCTCCCATCACTCTATATATAACAGCTTCTGTGGATCGCAAGATGTGTCCTATAGCTCATCCTGTAGGGATGTACACAAAAAGATGCAATAAAGTATTTGAATTAGGGCTGGGTGTATTTTACATTAGGATTCTGGCAGCAATAATAATAATAAATCAGTACACGTAAGATATTTACAAAGTCTTCTTTAAGTGTTTATTTTCATTCAGGAAGTGGTAGATATAGGTGATTGTTTATTTATTAAACTATTATTGCATAGCAATTTAATAAATTAATACACCACAATAAAATTGACAAATCAATCACCAAAGTACTTATATTTATTGTGACGTTAATATTGACCAACATTTGCAATATTTAAAAACACCCTTAAAACTGAAAGACTAAAATATTTTGCATTTATTGAAAAATAGGTAACACTTGTTAACTATTAACTACGACTTTTCCCCTTAATATATTCTTAATTTGCAGCTTATTAATAGTTAGTGTGGTAGTTGTTAAGTTTAGATGATGGTTAGGATTAGTAATGTACAATAAGTTCATGCAGGATAAGGCATTAATATGTGGTTAATCAGAACGAAAAAATGGCTAATATTCTATTAATATGCATGCTAATAGGTGTAACCATAAAATAAAGTGTTACCAAAATGTTTTATGGTTTCCATAAATTTTATAAAACTCTATTTAAAAAAAAAAAAAATAAGTCTCATTATTAATCTGAAGTAGTTTTAAAAGCTTCAGATTTTGAAGGCAATACAGTCGGTCATACACAGACAGATAGATACTGTAATGTTAATAAATGCAAGCATAAGAGCTTTCAAAAATATTCATAATCATAACTGTTCGGACTTACTTTAAGTTTGGACTTTCCCTGTAACGCTAGCTGCTGGAGTCTCTGTCGGAGAATGTCTGCGATGACTGTGGCATCTCTGCTGTTAATATGCTCTCCTCCTTGGTCTCGCTAAAACAGGTTTGAACATGAAGGTATCGGTTAAAATAGGTACAGAAGTACCTCTAGGAAATACCTGCAACAATAGGATGGCCAGCACGTGTGTCGTACCCGTGTGGTGCCCAGGTGGGGGTAGAATCGGACACTGGGGTAAGCCTTGATCCCGGCGTTCTGGCAGATCTGGTAATGTTCTTGACAGTCCACTTTACCAGCTCGCACCGTTCCCTTCATCATCTGCAGGAAGAGGAACAGGAGACTGATGCAGCTGCACTATGCACGCCAGGGCAAGTGTTTACGTGTTGCTTTTTGTTCCATGTTTGATAACAAATGCACATTAATTAGAGTAAAAACCCTTTTGCTTTAGTGACAGCAGCTCTGAAGCTCATGTAATAAATGAAAACTTGATGACGTTATCACACACAATGCCATGACACAATTTGTAGCATAAGCTCGAAGAGCTTTTTTTATATAATAATTATTTTAAAAATAGAAAAATTTGTGTTTAAAAAAACCCCAGTGATCTGCTTCAGGAGACATGCGTTAACCCCTGGAGACGTATTAGTTTAATGATGGATGTATAAGATTTATGCTGCTCCAAAATAATGGCCACCATCCACCAACATTAATAAGCTTTGAAGAGCCAGGATACATTTTTAAACCCAAGACTGCGTTCATCTGAAAGAAGAAAGTTATATACAGCTAGGATGGCTTGGGGGTATGTAAATTATGGGCTAATTTAAATTTTCGTGCGAACTTTTCCTTTAAAAAGGAAATGTATGCGACTGGCTGAAGCATTGTATGCATGCTTATTAAATATAGCATTTGCAGCTATATTTGCATTTCCTGAAGGACATTTGTCTCACCCTGGCAAGAACTTCAAACTCAGGGGCAAATTGCTGGCATGGGCCGCACCATGGGGCGTAGAAATCCAACACCCAGTGATCCTTCCCTCCCAAAACCTTTCTCTTAAAGTCCTCAGGTGACAGATCCAGTGAAGCACGAGGCAGAGAGCTACGGACAGAAGAGTCCATGAGTTAAAAAGGGACAAGATACGAAACAGCTGGAACTGAAAGTGACTGATTTATAATTAATAAAAGGAAAGCAGCAAAAACATAAAACAAAATGCTGACAAACTAAATAGTCTACTGATATTTCTTTACTTAGGTTTGTTGTGCGTTTTGTGTAAGAATAATGCAAATAATAAAAGCTACCATTAAAACAGTTCCCACAGTTGACAAATACTCCTTGAGAAATATTTCAGCTCACCTCAAGGCCCAAGTCTTGAGTGAAAAGGCATCCCGGTGCCAACCATTGTAACTCCTGTTAATAATCAGAGAAAAGCACTTAACTTGTTGAACCGGCGCGTGTAATTGTGCTTGAGTTACTGAATACGCACTGATACTGGTCCCTGCGGTTGCTGTTCTGAGGAAACAGACGGATCTCTGGGTAAGCACGCACATTCTCGCCCTGGCAGAACGAGTGGTGCTTCTGGCAGTCGACCGTTCCTACGTTTACAATCCCACTCAGCATCTACAACAGACACAGCAATAGGGTTGTCACGATCATGACTTTGCTGTGAGTGAATGTGTGTAAGTGTAAGCTTAATACAAATACACTTTAATAAAATGACAGTTATTCACAAAGAACTTGGAAAAGGTTCATTTGAGTTCCTTTAAGGCTTTGCAAAATAAATATTGCACAGGTTAAAATGATTTAAGCAACAGGGCTGCTCTGGTCATTATAATACCAAATCAAATTATTATTATTATTATTCATTTTTATAGAGTTTTTAACTGTAATACAAAAAATAACAAAACATCATCAAAAACAAAAGAAAAGCAACATTTCTAATTTTCTTTCATGTACTAAAAGAACTATAAATAAATAATAAAATAACAAAATAATACATTTTAATAGAAACTATATACATAGACACAGAATTACTAAAACAAAATGAATATTTTTATATGAATTACACTAAAATAACAGATTAATAATATATCAGATATTTTTCTTAAACCTTAACATAAAATATTTTAATATTAAAATAAAGAAATCTAAAGTTTGTATGTCAGCTTTGTTCTCAAATTTGTAAAAATCTAGTCCAGTTTTAATATTGATTTACTATTAATATATATTTTATTCTGCATGTGCGTATGATGATACATTTTGTCCAATTTAATTATATACATGTTTATGTATGTACAATATGCTTGATCAATAACACATAACTGTAATAATAATAGCCTAATAATAATAATAATAATAAATATTAAATTATTACAGTATAGTTCTTAAAACAGATTTCATTTAAATATAATATAATTTTAAAACAATGATTAAACTTTGAATGAATTATGAGGGTTTTTTTCCATTGCACTTTGTTACATACACAGTTATTCAAATGTAATTTGTTTTATGGCATCTCTAGTGGCTGCATTACATTTAGGAAAAAATGTCCTAAGATTCGTCATTAAAATTTAAAGCGCACAATGGCCTTAGTTATCACAAATTATTAAATCAAACAGGTCAACAGCCACTTATTTACATTGAGATTGTAACAAAGACAATGCTTTAACGCTCAGGTGGCGTATCAGTGTACTGTCATGAGAGCAGATACCCGTGCCAT
This sequence comes from Enteromius trimaculatus, assembly GCA_032361065.1. Lineage (NCBI taxonomy): Eukaryota > Metazoa > Chordata > Actinopteri > Cypriniformes > Cyprinidae > Enteromius > Enteromius trimaculatus. The sequence continues at coordinate 4,353,359 of JAUMHP010000301.1, forward strand.
TCTCCTCCACTCTGGCAGCAGGGCCTGGCAGGGGCCGCACCATGGAGCGTAGAAGTCCACCATCCACGTCTCTGAGGACTTGCGTCTCTTTACCAGCTCCTGGAACGACTCTGGGTTCAAAGTCACCACCACAGGGTTCACCAGGTCCTGCAGAACACACGATCATCGATTACATCTAAACAGGTACTGTATAAACACTGTGTGACGTATTATTAGGCAAGTTGAAAGTCTGGTCATATTCATAGAATTGCCAAAGGAATGACCACTGGAGAGCGAAGTGCTCATTGAGTTAGCAAAAACACGTCAACTACAAAAGAATTAAATCTCAAGCAGTAGCATACAGCATATGAATTATGAATGAGCATGAGTAAGTGTAGCTCTAACCTCTATAAACTCCAGGATGCCGTCTGCAGAATGATGGCCTTCATACTCGTGGATGCTGGACTTGTTGAAGATTACGGTTGTTGGATATGCATGAATGTTGTACTGAAGAAGGGAAAGACGCAAGAGATGAGTGCCACCTCTCACCTTAACGTTCAGGTTCAACTTAAAATGTTTTAAATAATAAAATCTCTTTTCCAGTTCAATGCACGATTATTAATTATTTTTGCTGCTAGTGGTGCAGAAGGGGCATGCTTCACCAGTAACACACAAGTAAACAAGTCAAATGTTGTGGTTTCCTGCTGCAAAAATTCAGAAGGTTTTATGACACTTCTATAAACAGATCTGTACAGAGTTACATAAATATTGTTAATAGGAAAATAATAAACCTTTTAAAATATTATATAATAAAAATACTATATAATAAACCTGAATAGTAATAATTATAATATTAAATATTGACTTCATGATGAATTGGTGAATTATTGATTTTAATTACAATAATAACAATAATGATGACTAAACATTATTATTAAATGTTAATATTAATAGTACTATTAATAATAGTATAATAACAATAATAAATTTAATATATACAATAATATATAATAATAAATAGTAATAAAAATTAATTATAATGTTTTTAAATAATGAATTAATGAGCAAATTATAATCCTTCTACTTATTACAGTCATGTTGTATTATAAAAACAGTTAGTGCTGCTAAAATGACACTTCACCTTTGAGCAATATAAAGAGAAAGACTAAGCTATATGAAGAGAATGTTAGGCATAAGTCAGATGCTGTGGTTTCCTGTGGCAAAGATTCAGGTTTAGCGATGATTCTATAAACAGAACTGGTAACTGGTAAGACAGGAAGCTAAAGAGGATCTGAATCCCTATTAAGAACCTACTCTACAGGAAACCATATTAAAATGCTAATATAAGCCATCATCAACCATGAAATCTGCATCATTTGAGCAAGGGGGAATATCTCAGTACCGTATTGCAGAGCCTTTCGTGCACAGTACAGTCTAGAGTCCCAAACTTCAGCTGTCCAAAGAGCTGGATGGAGGCTTTTCTCAGCTCGGGGAGAAGAGCTCGACATGGCGGACACCACTGCGGGCAGAATAATTAATTACCCATAATGATTTTTAAAGACAGTTTCAAACACAGATGCATGTTATCCTTTTAATTGCATTGCCTTCACACTGTGGCAGTAATGTTCATTCTTCTTGCCTCCGCAGATCATTTCTCACCCTCCTGAGCTTTATGAATCAACCATAAGCAGGAAGTTACCATGGCAATGTAAGTACGTGCTCGGCTGATAATCATAACAGAGGCTTCAGCAGAGGTTTAACAGAGAGGTTTAGATGTAACCACTCACAGGAGCGAAGAAATCAACCAGCCAGGGCTCTTTCTCATGGCTGGGGAAGTTCTCAGGCCTCAGCGTGGTGACGTGGGCATTCACACTTTCTTTTGCAAAGGCCACAACATTGTACAGGGCATCCTTACCTGGAGATTTAACATAAAAAATAAATGAAGTCAAAATGCATTTTAGACCAATTTCAGAGCAATACCAAACTAAATTTAGATCAATGTTTATAGGTTGTAGTGTTACTGGCTGCACAAATATTTCCTCTGATGCTGCTTTCCTACAGTGGAGAACTTATAAGCCATTTTTAACCATTTAGGGTCTGAAGGTCAACTATATATTTTGACCTTTATCCTAGTTTGGGGTCAGAAAGATTCATTCAGAAATGATTCTTCAAACTGAATTATAGCTGGTACTTCATGGTTATCACAAGTTCAACAAAAATATGCAGTTTTTAACTTTGAAAATAATAGAAAAGGTTGGTTTTTTTTCTGAAGATCATGTGACACTGTAGACTACAGTAATGATGCTGAAAATTCACAAAACTTTAAATTATAGAAAATAATATTATATAATAATTGTTAAAGAATATTTTAAAAATAATTATTGTGTTGCATTTTTTTTTTTATCAAATAAAGAAAGACTTGTTCAGCAAAAGAGATAGAAAAACACCAACAACTGACCCCAAACTTTGAATGGTAGCATATATATATTATTGCCATTTTCCTATGCAATTACATTTATGACAACATAATAAATTATTATAAATATGCATTAATGCATTTAAGAATTTAAATTATTTTAAATTCAATTTAAGCATTTAATTCATGCAGATGTATTTTTCCTGTGTGTGTTATTTAGATGCAAAATGTTTAATTTGACTAAAACTCACCATGGTGAATTTCAAAATCATGCATTCCAACTCCTTTAAAAACAGCCACACAGGGCTTCTGAATATAAAGAGAAGCACACAGCTCTGAATCTGTGACACAGTCCACCTTCCCCACCTGTGCAAACAGATAGATGCAATTAATCCAACATAACAGCACCATATTCCACAAGTTATATGACCTATGTACTGTGTAAAATAAAAAATAGCTAAAGTTTCACTCGCTCTCATGTTGGCCTCAAAAAATTGGCAAAGGCACCAATAAAGTAGACCATACGACACTCTGAAAGAAACAAACTAAGACTTATCTAAAATATCTTGCAGCTTCAAAACAAAATTGCACAATATTGCAAAGTCATTTGAACTACTCACATGGTGCTTTTTGTACAATTTCTCCTGTGTTTTAATGATTACAGGTTTGGAACAGCAAGAGGGTGAGTAAATTAAATCATTTTATCATCAGTTAAAAAAAATAAATAAATAATATAATAAAACCTGTATATGAGAGTCCTTCAGAAGAGATTTGAGTTTTTTATATTCATGTGATGCCAGATCATTATGTCCAAAGGAGAAACTGATGAGCCATCGGTGATGAGCCAATTTATGCTGAAATGACAGAAGACAAAAAAAGTGAAAAACATACGTCATTAAAAGTAAGTCGCAGTTTTTAATGACATTTTATGCCACGCCATCATATTTCATGCACCATGTCAGTTACTGTGTAAACAGTGGTTCTGCAGGTGGTGCTGGGTGTGGTACAGGACGAGGGCAAACGTGAGGTTCATGATAAAGTCACTTCATCTTTTACCTCAAAGCTGCTCTTTGTAAGAATCTCCAGGTCAGGCAGATGCTGCAACACTTGTGCATATATTTCTTTAGTATCCAAGCTCTGGATAAACTGAAAGGGTCATAAACATCTAAATGAAAACCAGTCCATTCAATTAGCAAATTTTAAAAAATAGCTGAGAATTTATTCACCCTCAGGCCATACAAAATGTAGATGAGCTTCTTCACTGGAACACATTTGGATCACTTGCTCACCAGTGGATTATCTGCAAGTGAACGGGTGCCGTCAGAATGACAGCAGAACGAGCCCAAACAGCGGATAAAAACAGTGTTCCTCAAATAATCCACATTAATCCAGCAATTAATGTCTTGTAAAGTGAAAAAAGCTACATGTTGGTAAGAAACAAATACACCATTTAAATTGAAAAATGCTAGTTGTGACCAAAATACAAGTCCACATTTCATAGCTCAGCTTCCTGTAGTGACCAAGACGGTCTTCTGTTGTCCTCTCACACCAAAATCCAATGACATATTTGTTGAGAAGGGTTTTTGCTTGTAAATGGTGCTTGATTTGTGCATTCTTTACAGGAAGTTAACTGATGGACTAGAGCCATGTGGATTAATTGCATTATGTTGTTTGGGCTCGCATTCTGACGGCACCCATTCACTGCAGATGAGCCACTGTTGAGAAACGTCTCCAAATCGCTTCTGATGAAGAAACAAACCGATCTATATCTAAGTACATTTACAGCACATTTTCATCTTGGGCGAACTATTCCTTTAAGAACTGCACAGGATTCATATTTATAAATAAGGTCCCTACCATTGTGCTGCCTTTCTGAGCAAGAGAACTGCCAGGAGGAAAGAGGACAGTAGTGCTAGTGGTGATCTCAAAGCTGTCGCACAGATCTGCCTGTTTAGAGCAATCCATCCACCCCACATTGACCAGACCATCCTGTAAAGAGGAACAAGACAAAAACGTCTGCTATTAAATGCTGTGAGACATGTGACACTAAAATGGAATTTGAAGCATGATCAGCTTAACGCTTACCAACATTCCAGCAAGCTTCCGCCTTGTCTGAGGTTCCAGACAATCTGTATATATTAAAATGAATAAAAAGAGGCTTTTTAGGATAAAACAAGGAGTGATGAGACTGAATTTTTAGCATTAAGCTTCAGTTTTTTCTCACCCCCAGTGTCAGCGCAGAAAGTTATCAACCAGCCGATTCTTTCAGCAAACGCTCGATCAATCTCACTAAAAACGTTTCCTAAAAATTTAAATATTTTACATTGCATTTTTAACATAAAGACAGTAGAATATAAAATACTTTATAATTTTATATTATATTTTTTTTATTTATATATACTTTTTTTTTTTAAAATTGCTTAAACTTTAAAACTCAAATTAAATTATTGTTACACTAATTAACAAAAAATGAATAAGTAGTGGAAGATAAATATCTCCCTTAAACACTTGCATGAACAGCATGAACTCTTTCTACTTTTATTTCTAGATTTAAAGAAAATGCAGCTCAAGCCAAAATTGAATACCTTGCCATAGTTCTGTCACTTTGCTCTTCACAAACTGCATTGAAAATGTGGTGAGGCTTGATTTTGTTCTGTCGCCGTAGTATTTCTCTGGTTTCTGTTAGCATGATTACAATTATATTTTAGGATGACTACAGATTTGAAACATTATGTATCATATGCTGATGAAGGCAGAACGTTCTTACCATTCCTGCTCTGAACACATAGAGACTGGGGTAGCTGTTGATGCCTTTACTACGGCACAACATGCCATTATCACCACAGTTCACAGCACCGATCCGAATCACACCGTCCATTTCTTTAGCAAACTCCCGCCACTGTTGGGTACATCACATTTCAGGCAATAGCCTACTGTAACTTTAACAGTCCTAATAGGTGTGAGAAGGAAGTGACTAAGAGAAGAGAAAACGTTACGAGTTACGTACCGTGGGGGCCAGATCATGACAGTGTGAGCAGCGTGGGAAATAGAAATTCACGAACCAGACTTCACCAGAATTTACAGCTGCATCTGTGGAAAAACACAAACTGATGTCACACCACTCCACCATTAGGGAAAGAAAAAACAGGTTAGGCCTCCATTTGAATATTACAAGATCAGCTACAAAAACATGATTAGTGGGTTTAAAGAAACCTGGCAAGAAATCTTCAGGTCAAATCTCACCTCAATTGTAAAAATATAAAAAATAAAATAATAATAAATTAATTTTGCATAAGGAAAACAGGAGTTGTTGTTGTTTATTTAGGGGTTTTGTATTTTTCGCATTATTTTTAGAAATATTAAGCAGATAAAAGAAAAAAGTAAAAAATAAACTTAAAGCCATTAAAGCAAAAAATAAAAATAAAATAAAAATACTATCATCAAAGTTTTATATTATAAAAACCATTATAGAATTATTAGAGCTATTATATGAATCATTATATAACTATTTATAAAGTACTATTATTATTTTTTGTTTGTTAAATTGTTATTTATTGATTGGTTTTGATAAATTCATTTTTTCCCTGCTTCTGTAATACAGTAAATGGTTTTTCTATTATAATTATGATTATAATTTTTTATTTTAATAATTATATTATAATTATTAAAAATTACTAATGACAATAATGAAAACTGTTAAATAAAACCATATGAAACAGTAAATGCCTGAATGCAAAATCTGGATGATTTAGAGAACAGTGTGCTTAGCTGTCATGCAAAATGTGCAAAAATGTAATTAACTTTTAATGAAATATAATTAATTGTTTGTCTTTTGGGGTACAGCATGACCCAAACAGGCTTTTGTGAGATTTAATCCAGCATACAAAATGGTTTGTCAGTTTGTGTAGAAATCCAAAATGAGCTCATAATCTTTAGTATTTATCACTTACCAAAGTCTCCTCTGTCTAGTGTAGTAACCTCCGGATCATCATCATAAATGCCTGAAAAACAGATGCATGGTTTTCATGTTGTATTGTAACATGGTGAAATAAAATCCACACAGAACATAACAGAGAATAGAATTACCAAAATCATATCTGTAATAGTTCCAGCTTTCATATCTTCCTCCTTGCTGCTCGTCTTGCCGGCCCTTCTCTCCATACTTGTCATATTTCTTCCTCAAGTCCTCATCCTTTAACACCTCGTAGGCCCGATTTATCTTCAAGAACTTCTCGTGGGCCGTTGCATCATTCTAAGACGACAATCACAGCGTTCTCAGAGTGTCGCAAATGAAGGAAGACACATGTCTGGCTTCTGCGACATCATAAAAGCAACTCACCGGGTTTTTATCCGGATGCATTGTGAGAGCAAGCTTTTTGAAGGCCTGCCGAATCTCACGAGTACTGGCCTCTCTCGAAGTACCTAGCAGCTTGTAGTAGTCTTCATCAGAGGAAACGGTAAAGAAAAGCCACACTGCTATGAATGCAAACAGAAACGACTTCCTAGGAGCTCTCTGATGACTCTGGAACATCTCCATTGTTGAAAGCTGTTGTTGTTGATCTTGAGCTTCTCAGAGTTGGAGAACCGCTTACAGGAGTGTGATGATCATCCTCAGTGAAGACACCTAGTAAGACATGACAAGAGAGTGAAAAAGAAAAGGAAAGAGATCTCAACTCCGGTGCTATTGGAAATGAACACGTAGGTGTTTACAGAGGGCGGAGCAACTCTCTCGTGCCATCTTTGATGAAAGTCGCATCACTAATCATTTGTGGGGGGTTTTAATAAATGATCATTATTCTTGAATTCTTATTTTAGTTCTCATTATGATTCTTATCACTTTAATAGCAGCTACTACACTATATACTGTGTAAAGGCAACTCAACAAGCAGTACAATTTCGTAGACTTTGAACAACTTACACTACATACACTAGTAAACGTATTTTATACACAATACACGTGCGTAGTCCTCATGAATATACAAATATATAAAACACAGATTACAAAAATAAGACATTCTTCTAAAGTTCCCTGATGTCTGATAAGTATTAGTGGTTTGTGTACGTTAATGATATCAGCTTGGGTTAGTAGCTAAAACGGCATACTAGCACGAGACTCGTTAGTTTAGTATAAGAGCTCAGTTTACAGAAAACCGAAATGATTTTAATCCATTGTCGGTGAATGTCAAATGTGAGATTGCAGACACAAGCTGTTGGATCATGGCTAATGACTGCATTCCAGAGGAAAAAACTTTTGACTCACAGAGATAAATTTAAGTAACATTAGCGCATTTATTACGTCACAGTGTGTTTAATGTCTCACCTTTTGTTAAATATCATTCATCACGCCCCCAGTTCTCACCTAATTCATGATCTTATTCCCGAATCACCGGCGTCTGCAGCGGTGTGAAGCAAGCGGCCGAAAGAAATCAATAAAACGCCCGGAAGTGCGTGTTTTTCATAATAAGAGTGACCAGTATAGCTGCGGTTGTTTCTCGTGAGATTGACTTTTAATTCTAAGGCTTGTTTTCTCAGACAAGTTTTAGCGTAAAATAGTTTAGGCAATCGTTTAATAAGGACAAGTAATTTTTATAAATATGCCTTACAAAAAAAAAAAAAAAAACATTGGCGTGCATCGCACTGACGTGTTTTAACATCAGTCAGTGCAAGTTTCTTTCAGTTAATACAGTTCAGGTTTACATTTTAGTCTAGAACTAGGCTTCAGGAGAGAGATATCCGTGTTACTGTGACCAGGTGTATGTAAATATAATGTTTGTCAGGCCGTAAACTACTTATGGGTTGTTCAAACACCAAACTTGTGTAAGTCTGTAGGGTGTGAGAGGAAGTACTAATTCATTTTAAGTAAAAAAAACTTTAATTTAAGTTAAATATTACACATTCATAAAATGTTATCTTTATGAAAGATCATGCTTCCACTCCAACCAGCCCCAGATGCCAAATCCCATCAGAAAAGATCAGTTTTGTTTGGAAACAGAACAACTTGCCAGCACAGAAGTCTAATACCAAATACCTGTTAACAGGAACTCTTGTGTGATAACCAGAATTCCAAAAATTTAAGAAGCTGTCTGAAGGAAAAGACACTGAAGTGCAGAAGATGAAGTGAAAAGGAGCAGAGTTTATTGAATAGTCTTAGTTGGGTGTTTCAAAGTGTCTGACCAGCACAGATTCAGCAGTATTTTTTTTTTTACTGCTTCAAAACAACCACCAATAAACAGAGTTTCCATAATCATTCGATTGTAGGCCTATCTCTTATTCAGAAAAACAAACCGCCCTTGAAACAAATAGTCATAAGACTAAACAATGGAAAATAGTGTTATTACAATTATAAATAATGACTAATCAATTAATAAGATCAATGAACTGGATATATAAATGACTAATGATTACTGTAAATGATTATATGATTAAATGGAATAATAAAATGATTAATTGACAAATTATTAAAAATGAATTAAGAAAGAATGAATGACTGAATATAATGAAAGTAAAACACAACACCAAAGTATGGTTGCTTGCTTGAAGCAAAAACACACACAGACTGCATTTAAGGATCTCCAATCCTTCAAAACCAGTATATTGGTCTCTCTTTGGGAATTCATGCCTAATCAGTGTAGAAGTTTATGAGGCGTTGAGCTTCTCTGACCCCTGAGAGATATGCTCCATGGGCCGTGGTGTAGAATTTATCATGTGTAGCTTCACCAGCAAACAGCACCTGAAGATTCTTCAAAAACAAAGACAAATTTTATCAGTTTTTTTTTTTTTTTTTTATATAAATGTCTTGGCCTTGGCTTGCCCTGGTAGGTAACTACTACAGTATAAAATCAGTTGAAGTAATACAAGAAAGAAAAACAAATAAATAAATAATATATAGGTTACCATCCTCCCTCTGGATTCATCTTTAAGTGGAAGAGGTGACGTTAATGCCTTCTGCGCTTTTACTCCATCAACACCATCAGGAACAAATGTGTAAGAGCCAAGGACGTGAGAATCTGTACCCCATCTGGAGATCAGCATCTTTGAGACCTCTGGCACTGACCAGCCTGTGAAAGTCCTGAGCAACCTTCAAAGACATGAACAGAGTTTGTTAGCATTTGCAGATTGTACTGCTATTTACTGATAAGTCTGTAATTTGGCCAAACATGCTTCTAATGATCTTTTTCACATAGCTTTTTGTGTCTATGATGGATTTATTTTTTAGCAGTCACAGCCCTTTAATGGATTTTGTCTGTTTGAAGCTCTCTGTGGTTGGTTTTGTTGAAAAACGGGTTATTCAGTGGGCATTTGTTGTCACTTGGTCACAGGTTCTGTGTTATTTCACCACAATCCTTAGTGTTTAACTCTCCCTATTATTCGCACTTGGTTTTTGACCATTACTTCTTCACTAGTGAAGTCATGTCATTCTTTTTAAACCAATAATTGGGTTAATTGGGCTAAAGTTACAGACGCTCCTCTTAAACGGTTTCCCATGATTTGCCATTTTTTTGGAAATCTGATGTCACCCATTTCACTCCACACTTACAAACTACTGCTGAACACACCTTACAATAACATACAAACTATAGAATATAGACAATGACATAATACAAGATAATTGCAGTGTTTGTTGTTTTACTATACCCCACCAAAACCATATTAACCCCTATAATAATGGAAATGGGTGTTCACATAAGCCTATGTATGTACAGAGGTTGGTCAAAACAATGTGAATGCCTTTCTAACAGCTTACCAATGCATTGGTTGAATTTGTTCATAAAACGTTGTGCACTAAAGCAAAGCGTCTTGCAGATCAAGGGGGTGAATACTTTTGATTGCAACTTGAAATAAAATAATCGCATGTCAAAAACTTCATTTATGTTAACATACCTTAAACAGGTATCTTTGATTTCCTTATCCGAAAGATTCTCCATATAGAGTGCTTCTCTACCCGTGATCCAGCCACACAGAGCCGTGGGATGACGGGCCTCTGTATCAAAACCGGTGATCTTCTTGAACCATGTATTTTTCCAGGCATCTCCTTCAGAAAGAGACTTATAAACATCTTTATCCTCAGGCCCATCTTTCCACACCACCTGCACCCCAGCACAGTCATCTGGCCAGAATTTCTTCTCAAAAAACAGGAAGATTTTGTCCACTAACCCAAAGCCGAGATCCTTTATTGCAGAGAGCTTTGTTGGAGGTAAGGGCGGTTCGAACATGGTTGAGGCTTTGGCTTTGAGAACCCCCAAAGAAACAGTGACAATCACATGGTCTGCATCAAAGCTTTTTCCATTTTCACAAACAATCTGAACAGGATGCTTTTCATCTTCACAATGGCCTTTTTGGACCAAATCCCATCGGATGTTCTTGACAGGTGCACTAGACTGGATGGTTCCTGAAGGTAGATCTCTCATGATGACATCTAAGATTGCTTGGTAGCCACGGGGTCCCAAAGTGGTATAAAAGTCTCCATCTAAAGTAGTGTAATTGCTAATCGGAGATGCAGACACCTCATAGAGACTAGAGCAAGCCTCATCAGTGCATTCATTCCTCTTGCACCATTCAAAAACTTGCTGGCCGTCTTCTTTTGCCGCTAGAGGAGACTGACCAAAGGCATCATCCAGATAAGCACCAAGAGTTAGTTTCTTGTACTTGAGCTCAAGTTCATCATCAAAAGCTTTGTCTGTGAGCTTGGTGAAGTGCGAACACACCTGATCTACAAGCTTTGTGGAGATCTTCTTCCTATCTTCTTTGAAAAAGTAATCATCAGGGCTTGATGCAGTTGCCTTTGATAACAGATTCTCCTCTTTTGCAATCTTGTACAGGGGGTTTCCTGTCTGTCCATGGATCCAGTTTGCTCCAACTTCAATGATGCTCTCGGTGAAGGGTTTAGTGGTGTGCACTCGACCTCCAATTCTGTCCTTCGCCTCGAGAACCAGAACATTTTCAAATCCTGCCTTCACCAACGTAGCTGCAGCGGCCAAACCTGCAAAACCTGAACCTACTATTACAACTTTAGCATCTTCTAGTCCAGAACAGCTCATTCTTGCTGCTTTATTGAGCTGTTTAGAGAGAAAAAATGTTTAAAAAAAATTTAGTTGTGAGGAAAAAAAGCAACTCTCACACAATACCTTGCATTGGAGAAAAGGGAGTAATGCACTGTGCCCTAAAAGAGACTCCTTTATGTACCCATGCATACCAACCTGTAAAACCTGTAAAACCTGACCTTTGTAGTCCATAAAATATATTTACATATTCAGGCGAGGCATCCAATGGCTGTGTAATTTCCTATACGCAGTATGCAGGGCTGGACTGGGAGTAAAAATCGGCCCGGGCATTTTATGGTCCAGCCGGCCCACCACCACATAATAGGCCTACCATATACAGCTCTGGAAAAAAAATAAGAGATCGCAGTTTCCTGGGTTTTATTCTTAAAACTGTTAATCTCACTAATAGAAAACAATGCACGTTTGTTTCATTTTTTTTGTGAACTGCTTTCTTTGAAATTTTAAGGATAGAAGCAACTTGATGCTCACTGAATCCTTGTGCCAGTAAAGCTAGGATTCAGCCCTTTTTTCTTGATTCAGAAACTTTCTTTTCACTGTTTTCGGCTGTTCACATTTTTAGTGTTTATTTTTACATTTCTAATTACGTTTGAAAGACTTCTAACATTTTATACCATCCAACTGGTCACACTGCAAGAGGATAGTGTTAATTACAGCAGTGCTTTTTATACTTTTCCCATGCAATACAATTGGATTGGGTGCTCACCAAACAAGTACCTCAATAAACAGAATGAAGTATGTTTGTGTAGAAATTTAACAAAGACTGGCATGAAATGCTTGTCATACTCAGAGATACTGATTTAGGAGTAAATTACAGTGGTCTCTTATTTTTTTCCAGATATATATATCCCAAATAAAATAATTTTCAATTAATAAAAATATACAACTGTGTACATATAGACTACTATAATTTTAAATTCTGCTAGTAATCTTCACACTATGGGACAGCAAAGACCTCCACAGATAATGCAAACACTGATGCAGTACTCGTGTCTTTAATATTGAAAGTTAGGTAGGCTATTTGAGTATAATACAAACCAGTGCATGCAGACCTTTTGAAGGGCATGTGCTGAAACTGAAAAAAGATCAACCCCCCAACCCCATACATGCAGATTACATTCAGCATGATAAAATATATAGAATGCACATAGATTCTCATTCTCATTGTGTAAAGTTTTTTTTAATTTATTCTATTTATATAATACAACATTATTACATTAGTAAACTATTGTCAGGCCTATGGACTGCACTGGGATCAGTGCAGTCAACTGCTCACTAGCTCAGGTGCCTAACGAGCTAATCACT
>JAUMHP010000301.1:4382781-4393121 GCA_032361065.1 Enteromius trimaculatus
TATCGATATTGGCCGTTAGTGTATCGATTATTTATTGCGACAGAGAGCACAACAATATATTGCAATATCGATTTTTTTCCCCCACCCCTAATGATGTAAATAATCAGTGTTTAAAGTCCATATTTGTGAAATCGTTCTCTGCTTGCAGATGAGCAGTTGTCGTAGAGACTAGGTTTCCCTGGTAATGCTGTATACAAAGCAGCACTCACTCACAAACAGTGATTTATCAGACATTACATGCAAGATGAAATGAAAATGATATTCAGTCAGTTTCCTTCAACAATACGGTGATGTAAAAACACCCGCACGGTTTGGATTTTGAATCGTGCAATGTTCGTTTATCAACCCTAATCCTATAAGGGTGTGACGTCAGGTGAAAACTATCAATTACAGGTGGCATCATGTGCCATTTCCTCTTTTGCTTACCTTGAAATGCTACTCTTTTGTGCTCTGTAAAGCTCTTGTGTTTTGACCGTCCTGTTTGTCATCAGGGTCACATTTCAATGAGTGCACTCAGATTGTGAACGTGGCTCGGTAATGAAACCGGAATACCAAAACAATGTCAAGTGCAATGAGGTGCACTGTGGACAAGCAGAAGGTTCCTGTTTATTTTGCGGTTGTCATCTGCTTTGCTGAGATTGTTTATTTCTGGCATTTTTTTATTTTTCCTCCCTTGTCTCTTTGAGTTTTGTCAGCATGTTTTAGCTCTCTCCCTCTCTTAGTGTCTCTAGTGGTGCACTCAGCAGGGTGAGAGTGATGCAGCAATGTTTTCTAGTTCATGTCAATCACTGCCAAGTGTATATTTTAAAGCGTTTGCTGCTTTAATAAAACAGTAATCCACAAGAAGCCATCTGTTACGGGGTTTTTAACAGACAGGAGATGTTTTGTTGCCTTTGACCATAGTAAAATCACTGTACTGCACGGTCTTTCTTGAATTACTGCTTTTTATGCAATTGCGTTGCATTTAAGCAATATTTAAGTGAAATCAGAGCTTGACATTAAGCTTTGCAAGCTTTTGACTTGTTGAGGCTCTGAAAGTTTAAGTCCCTTGTCAAGCATTCTTTTAATATAGCCTCAAACTTTTGCTCACATTTTAAGTGTTGCACTACCTTGCACATCAGTGGTATTTGAGAGGTGTTTGGTTGATCAATCAAGTGCAGAGCTATCATTTTATTTAGCAAAAATTAGCAAGCCGCATTCAAGCATGCAATACACAGTTTCTTGTGATTTAGTGATTTTTGTTCAAAGAAATTTGTACATTTTTTAATAATTTGAATCATTTAAAAAAATAATATACAGATATTTAAAGATTATTATGCAATATTTATGCAATAAATATAAAATTATTTATGCAATATTTTTAATTAACCTGCTTTAAATCAGTGTTGATGTTTTTTATAAATAAACCTGACTTATTTTAAAAAAATAAAATAAAAAATTAAATATAGAATGAGTGGCTTTTAATGTGGTTTATTTAGTTGGAATCTAGAGTCAGAAGTCTGTTTTATGTCCAGTTTATTTTAGGAGGGGGAAAAAAACCTAAATGCTCTTGCAGTAGCTTTTTCTTTGGTGTATGAATGCGGTGCCTTGTATATCTGGAAATACATGCTATGCTTCCTCTGCCCCCGTCTGTGTCTCTCGCCATCTCTTCCTGTCTCCTGTCTCACAGACTCTCAGTATCTGAGTGACAGCTTCCGCCGGGAGCGCTCCAGCCGGGGAGACTTGTTTCCTCTCCTTTCTTAGCACTGCTGACAGGCTGTCCGTGACTGGACATTGGAATACAAGGACTTTGACAAAAGTGTGGTATTTGTGTCTCAGTCCTTGTGGATAGAGCTGTTGTGTCTAAAATAAGAAGGCCATGTCGCCTGCTTGCACTTTCCACTGATCACTTACCTCTTCATTTGTTAATGATGGAGAGGTTTGCATTCTGTTACATGGTTTCCATGGCACGCTTTACTTGAGATAGTCGACGTGAGCACCATGTACTATTCTCTAAATTTATTTGAAATTCAAGTGAACCGCATAGGAACTAGAAAAAGTTCTGAGCTCCCTGCATAAGAAGTATTTTAAAGGGACAGTTCACTCAAAAACTAAATCCAGTTCCTTGTATTCTGGCATGGGATTGCAGTTATTGTGCATAATTCTACTCATTCCCACAATTTCCATAATTGGAACACCGCAGATATTTCACTGTGAAAGTCGCTCGGGACAAATGACGTAATGCATCATGTGCACATGATTTTTAGTCTCTGCAAGATGACGCCAAAGAGAACTCATTCAGTACTCGTGCTCTCTGTGAGCTCACACCTAAAGCTTGCACACACAAACTGAGTCTGAAACAGCGTGTGACTGCAGAATTAAGTTATGTGTTGAGACTTATTGTGTGTATATATAATACATACAGAATTGACAAAAAGAGTATCCATGTAAACAGTCAATTTATGTTAAACATGGACGATATACAGCTATTAAGTGAACGTAAAAGCATGTTAGATCCATGCGCGAGGTCTTAAAGGGACAGCAACCTAAATAAACCTGCTGCTGTCTGACATTTTGGTTTATTTATACATTGAAGATTAGCCGGTGTTATTTTAAAGCTAAATAGATTTTTGTCTGTGGTATTTCTCTACCTGAAAATTGCTGTTATACCTACTTAGAAAACATAAAGAACAGTTATCTTGTTATTGTATTTATTTGTGCGATTGCTTGTCATTCTTGTTCTTATTTTATGATTGACTTTTTTTCCTTGTTTTTTTTTGTTTTTGTTAAAAATGTCTAAAAATACCCCACTCCACCCTCAAATGAAAAAATCTCCCCCATAAGAGTTACCTGAAGGGGGAATTCCCCCCATTTTATGAAACATCCTGTTATTTTATGTACTAATAGAAACTTAAAGGACGTCACAGAAGCATGTCAAAATAAAAGTTCTGTTTAACTTGAAGAAACAGTGAAAGGAATGTTTTAGTCTACTTACTGTCATGATAGTACTTCTACTCGTACAACTACTACTGTCATTATAATAATATACTATTGTATTTGCCAGAAAATGTAAATATACAACACAGTATTTCTGAAAATTATAATTAAAAAAAAAAAGATCAAATTTAAAACATACACAGCCGTATTTAGATGTGTGTCTGTTGTGTCTATTAGCTCTGTTGTGGTACACATTTATGTTTTTATGCTAGAATATTTTATTTAACACTGCTGTGACTATGCCATTACTTCCTATAAGCTCATGTAATTTTTTGTTTTTTAAGGTTTTTAACATAAAGGCATTTCCGTGCCTCTTTTATTTAGAGCACTTCAGCTAAACACTCTGCATTTGAGACAAAGGCCACTTAACTAGAACTATTATTATTTAATGAAGCGCCGATTACGTTCCTCACTGCCCTATATATACAGAACCAGATTTCAGGGTAAATGTGATTCATAAGCATCCGCATGTAGAAATAATCTCTGTGGCCAGATAACAACATCCACCCCGCCAGGATCTTACTGTCTGTTTTTGTTTGTTTGTTGTTTATCCAGTCGTGTTCTGAAGGTGTTTGATTCTGGGTCTTTCTGTGATGGATCGTCGTGGGCGTCTGATGTTAAAGCTTATTTTTAACCTCAATAGGAAGTTGGAACAAAGCTTCCGAGTGTCCCGCTCTCAGCGTGCAGACAGGAATACTGCCTGTGTCTGTGCACGTTTATGTACATTTTTATAGAAATGCACACACACGCTGGGATCTCATTAAGTTGTTTTGTGAAAATTCTGCAGCATCAATTATTCAAGAGTCGGTTTATTGTAAAGGTTTGGATTTCCTCTTGGATTCCTGACGGTTAGGTTTCTCGTGGTCTTTTATTCATGGGCTGGTGAATACGGTGTAGCGGGCAGAGCGAGCAGGCAGTTTTCCTCAGACACTGAAATTAAGCTGAGCTGCTGCAATTATAGTGGTCTGAGGGACGTTTAAAAAAAAAAAAAAACATCCCTCTCTGTCTGTCAGACAGCGTATTACATGCTGAATTAGTCAAAAGCCTTGAGACCAAAAGGAATCGACTTTGCAAATGTACTGTCCTGAGCTTCGTACATTGACACGGATTGGAGTAATGATAGCTTAATATTTAAGCATCTTGGGTGTTAACACAAAGCTTTCTGGTTAGTTTTAAACCAGGGTATCCTGGTAAGAATATATGTGCGTTGGGATATATATGTATGTATGTATGTATGTGTATGTGTGTGTGTGTGTGTGTGTGTGTGTGTGTGTGTGTGTGTGTATGTATGTATAATTATTTTTGCAGTTTGGGAATTCATGCTTGAAACCAGCAGGCTAACATCAAAGAGAAATCATTTATTATTGCTGGAATGGAATTTATGAAGGCATACAGTATTTTTATAAAGTTTTTATAAATTTTCATTGCTGAACTATTGCTTTTTGTTAATTCCTTACAATAATTTCTCATATACAGAAATAGTAATAGTATAATATTTATCATAAACAACAACTTTGTACACAATATCACATTGTTGGTAATAGTAGTAGTTGTTATTGTCCATAATTTATTAATTTATTCTTTTTTTTTTCAACAATAATACAAGTAGTAGTAATCATAATGTTTCTAAAATAACAATAATAATAATAATAATAATTATTATTATTGTTGTTGTTGTTGTTTTGAAGTGTGTATTTTTATCAGCAACTGATCTGTACAAGTTATTAAATGCTTGGTTCAGTTGTAAGTGCTAAAAATATTGTCCCTAATGACTTAATATTATTAATATTATTCATATTTCTTACATGTCAATAATAATTAATTTATTTCATTTATAGTATTTACACTCTTAAATAAATAAATAAAGGTGTATATTATTATTATTATTATTATTATTATTATTATTTAATTTATTTATTTTGCCTATTAACCATGTTTCTAAATAATGTGAAATCTAAAACTTTAGTTACTTTGACTTTCTGTGGCATTTTCTTCCTGCTGTTAATTTGAGACTCTGCTGTGGACATTAAGCAGTAGCTGTTATAGAGAAGTCTGTAGGGGAAAAGAGAAGGAACTTATGAACCTCACAGAGACTCTGAGTTTAAACACTTGCTCGCCCCCTTCCTCCTTTTGAGCTCCACACCCACGCCCTTCATCTGATTTTGCCCTGACCTTGTGGTCTGAAATAAAATGACCAATCTATGACTGTCCTCTGACACATCATGCCTGCGAGGGTGTCGTTCTGCTGACAAAGACCTTGTCCTAACCATCTCTCTGCATCTGCAATTTTTTGTCCTCTGTTATCGGTTATACATTAAGTCATGCGTGTCTTTTTATTGAACCCTGGGTGACCTTCACTTGTGTGCAGTGGAAAGTGTGTGCGGTGTCGCACGTGTTGACATGCAGGATAAATTTACAACGTGTTGTTGCACTGCTGACAGTGAATTACAGTTCCTGCTGGATTCCTCCTAATGATGCAGGAACGGCTCTGAGATGGAACTTCCTCCCTCTGAAAGGCCTAATTGTTTGGAGCTTGTTAGGCAGAAAGTGTCTGCATTAGTAATGTGTGAACCTGAATGAAGAATATTGTGTCCTTGTTTTACAGTTCCTGGTTTAGAAAGTGGCAATTATGCAGAAATATGGGTTTCAGCGATGATGTTTAATTGCTGTATTGAGTGTGTGAGTCTGGGGAAACACAGTGGCTTTGTGCTATATGATAAGCAGGCATGTAAAACATTCAGTTCTCATGAAATATGGATGCCTGAAAATTAATTTCCAAGATTTTATTCATAGGATTATAGTTGAATGCAAGTGTGAAATGCCTATATTTGAGATGTGAAGTTAAGAGTCAAGTGTTAATTGTAATTATAATTAATTAATTTATTTATTGCATCGATATTGACATTTTTGCTGAGTAATGAAACAAAACAAGTACTGTAATGTTATGTTCATTTTTGTTAGGGATGCAACAAGCAGAAAGTGTTGGCCAATATTAATAAAAAAAAAAAAAAAAAAAATCAATTTTCGTTGGGTTTTACAGCAATAATAATGAAAATTTGGCTAGTTGCATAAAACCCTGTTATGTACAACTGCTTCAAATATTCCAATATCCCATTTAATTGTTTTATTTTATTTTTTTTAATTTAATCTAGTTTTATCGCCACTATTTTGTGCATGCTTAGTTTTGATTGATCTCAATTGTTTTAGCTGTAAGTTTATTGGCCTGTACTAATATTGGGCAGTAATTAAAGTTATGACTTTCATGTACAGTATAAGTACATAAAAGACAATAAATTGCTTTGTGCTTTTGCATCCCTAGCATAAAATTATAGTTCACTGCTTGAACCATGGGGTAAAAAGCTGAGATATTATTTGCTTAGAATATCCGAACGTCTAGTAGTATTAGCCTTAAGTTGATTTCAAATGATCTTTTAATCAGTTATGATAAAAATATGGTTTCTCATTTCAGGAAATCGGTGTGTTTTTGCTTGGAGTGAGATGTCAGCACCCATGGTAAAAATTATGGCGGTCTTTGATCTAGATGACAGATGGTCAGTATTTATGCAGTCATGCCCTTTAATAAAACCCGCTTCTCCTCCGTTAAACAAAATCTCAGCGGACGAGCTGCGTAATGTTGTGTTTAGCTGTAGTAATTCAAAGCCGATAAACCAAACGGACGTTTTCAGGCTTTATAGGAAAGAGGAGTTTACAAGCGCCAGGTCTCAGTGGTGGAGAGTGTTCAGACCTCGCAGCGTTTTGCCCCTGTCTCTGTGAATCAGCTCCATCGCCGGAGACCCGGGCACATCTGGCTCCGTTTCCCCCGCTGGAGCCCTCGCGCAACATGCAGCAGCATGGAAGACATCGCAAACAGCCAAAGACAAGGCAAAAATAATGCCTTCTTATCTCCTCAGAGCCGTAGCATAATGCTTGTTTGCTTTTCGCTCTGTAAAGTGTCCTTGAGGGAGCCTGGTGCGCCCGCCGCCTGACCGCTCGTCTCTCGATAGGAGGTTTGTATCAGACCGCGGTCAGAGGGGATTTAGCTATTCTGAGCCTTCTCAACAATTGTGTTCCTGACATGAGCTTGCTTTAGTTTAAAGGGACGGCGGCGAGCGCGGCTCTAATCCAGCTCGTCTTTTCTGCTGACGTCTCCAGTCTTGCGAGCAGCTGCGGACCTCGAGACCTCTTCTGCAGATTTTTTTCTTTGTGCGCTGAGCTGTGCATTATTATTTCAAAGCAAGCCAGTTTATGTGCCGTTTTTCAGAGACGTTTGCGGATATCTTCGACCCTTCGCGCTGGCGCTGGTCAGCCCGAGGGCCTGCACGATCTTTCCGTTTTGTCTGAGTGATGCTTTAGCGATTGGGGAAATGGCCACACTGGCGCTTTAGACGCTGTCTGTTTGTTCAAGCTGCTGCTAAGACTCTCTGTATTTGTCTGCCTGTAAATCACATGACGCCCGCTGGGCCGCCGAGTGGACTTCTCCGATCCGCTTGCGCACAGATCAATGGCGACTCGGGCTTCTGCAAAGATCTCACTGCTCTGTAATGGTGAAAATGGGCTGCCTGCTGCTGGTGGGTGTTTATTTATGATGGTTGGGAGAAAATTGGATCGACGTGCTGTAACAAATGAGCAGTATCTGTTTTGCTGATGTAAGGACATCGCAGGCCACTCTACATCGAAATACCTTGCTGCAGACATATTTTCTTCCAGTGTAAAGCTACAGGACATAAATATATATGTATGAATTTGCATATAAAAAGTTTATTTGCAAAAAACGATAAACATGGCACTGATTGCTGGGCATTATTCTCCACATACAACGAGATCTGAACCCTAAACACGTTTTTTTTTAAAGCCAGTATTGTCCACCTTCAAGGCATTGTGAGTTCACGTTTTACTGCAGAAGCAGACAAGTGCCCTTGTTTTTTTAATAGAAGCCAAAAAGTTTGTATTAGCATTATCCGCGTGCTGTATTCAGGTCAGGTGGAAAAGCTACTTTCACTTTGCGAAGAGGCGCTAACTGAGAGTTTCATCAAAGCTGATTAAAAGTGATCGAGGATGGATAATATCGATAAACTTGATAACCCTGTAATATCATTTTCGGGGCAAAAAGGGATAATAGCTGAAATGTTTTCACAGTATTAAAGAAGTAAAATTAGAACAAGATAACTGCATATTAAATAGCAATCCTTCAACTGTAAGGACATAAATTAGAGAATTTGAAAAATTCAACCCCTCCCCCCTGTAGACGTATATCTATATTATATTAAAAAATATAAATAATTAACTACTTAACTGTCTGAATTATGTATTTAAATAGGCCCATATGTTTTTTTTTATGCTATGAAAATTAAATATTAAATTTAAAATTTTTCTGCTTTTTCAGAACTTTTTCAGCTTTAATCATGGTCCACTTTCTATTCACACTGGAACCAAGAACATTTTATAATAAATAAAAAAATAAAAGGAATAAAAAAATAATATAATACATGTTACTTAATCCAGTTGTCTCATGACTTTATCTTTATTATTTGATTTACACTAAAAATTGTTAGACAGTTATTCAGTAATTACAATAGACCTTCTTTCGTTCCAATTTCTGATGTAAATGGCAAAAATTTACCAATAAGATAATATTTTGCTAATAGTAAAATACTTTAGCCTTGTGAAATCAGATTGAACCCAGGATGGAAGATTCCTCACTCTCTAAGGCTGTTCACACTTGATTCCGTTAAAAAGAACCAAACTCAAACCTCTGTCAGTTTACATTTGGTACTGGACTTGAAATTGGATTCATATGCATTCATGGCTCAGTTTACTATTCACTTTTTGCTTTTGGGTTTAATGTTTCTTATTGAGTTTTAATCAAAGTTTCTTAAAAAATTAAACAGGAAAATGCTGTTATATTAAGCCTTGTTTACATTTTATAGCTAAAGGCCATTTTAAAGCCTTTGCATCAGTATATATGTCTGTCACTGGTTACGAAGCTCAACCACTGCAAAATGAAAACCAGGATGGAATGCAGTAATGAAACCTTTAGCCATAATCATAATCTCGATAATTTATTCGATTAATTGTGCAGCCCTATCAACCATAAATATTCTGAATCACTCCCTAGTGATTCACCACAGTGACGTCCAAAATAGTTTTAATTAAACAACCTGCATGGAATTAAGATCATAAGTCAGTATGACTCATGCAAAATAAAGAATAAAGAACTAACTGCAACGTCTAATTAAATGACAAAAATATTTATTTGCTGTATATGCCTGTGTGCTTTTATCATGCATGGATTGTTCCTGCAGTTACTGCCATTGAGTGACCTATTTCTTGATTTATCTTCTGTATGATGTGAACTTGCTTCATGTACAAAATGCATGCGATATGCTGCCAATTGCATGAGGATTGCTTTCAAGAAGTTTGCTCGTTCTTGGACTGATTTTATTGCTGAGGGTTATGGGAAACTGTGTTAAGCTGGAGCTCAGGTCTGCATCAGCACGCTTCTTGAAGGATCTCTGAAAAGGTCTGTCAGCTAAATATAGGGCGCCGTGGCACAGAATGCCACTGGGATTTTCTTGGCGACTGATTTTGTCTGCTCACAGAACCTAGAACATCAGACGAGGTGTATCTATATCATTATAGTACTGTGTATCTGGCAGATGCCGTCGCTACCGGAGTTGAACCAAATCAGCTGCGTGTTTTACTAACGCATTCTTCTGTCATGTGTTGCGTCACCCGTGTGTGATGAGGAACGTGGAGGTGTCAAGTTGTCCATCAGATCCGCACAACGAAACCAACCGCATGTCTGAACATTTTCAACAGTGTTTTCACCCTAAAACATGTGTTCAGTTGACAAACCAAGCATGCAGCAGCCCTTAACGGGAACTAAAGGAATTAATTTTGCTTGTTTATTAAAACAACACAAAACAGTCACTTTTTATTGGTGTTTGTATTTTTGATCTACAAGCTGTAAGAAATAGTCCAGCAATCTATCTAGCTACTTGTCTACCTATAGCGTTAAATTACGTGACGCGTCACATTAGGGTTGGGTCGATAGACGATGCCATCGTCCATCGCTGATGGCCGATATACATCACGATGCTGAGCCAGCATCGCGATCCTCCGTCCCGCCGAAGCAGCAGCAAACAGCTCGTGAAAAACACACTTAATCTATGGCTGGTGAACACTGCTATTTTTGTCAGTCGTGGGACGGGGCTTGGTGTTTTAGTTACAACTAAACATCCCCCCAATCCCCCCACCCCCCAGCCGCCGCCTACGACGATGTCATATGCTGCGTCCGAAATCACATACTGCTTAAGTAGGTACTACATTTAAAACCGAACGTACTACCCAACCGTTAAAAAGTA
>JAUMHP010000302.1:10108-24292 GCA_032361065.1 Enteromius trimaculatus
TATCCTTACATGGGTAGAATAATTAAAGATTTTGTTGGATGGATCTCTACACCCCCACTCAGACCAGCCAACATTCCCCATGAGACCTTTAACCCCTGGGTTTCACACAACCACGTTCATCCTATAGAAAACGGTGAACAAAACTGCATTTTCATGCCTATTCAGGCCTGAAAATACACTAAACTGGACTTTAATCACAGATATGCCAACCCAGTATCACGCCAAGACGTGACATTATCACGTTGGTCCACTTCGAAAAATGTGTAGCTGAGACGTAAAGAGACGTAATCCTGTCTCTTTACAAGCAAAATAGTAAACGACAAAATCCACCCGGGTTAACAAAAGGGAGCCCATAAAATATTATTATTATTTTTTTTTTTTTTTTTACAGATGACATGCATTTTTTTTTAAAACAGCAATCGAACAATAACAAAAACAAATTGCCAACAAAATATCCTCTTTTTTTTTCTTTAAGTCCTTCATAATCAATTAGTCCAGTCTCCAAACCTTCTCGGTGGTCTCCTGACTCGTTACGGCCTACCCCTCATTTGGCCATTAACAGTCCCTGCTAAATCCTGTTGCAACGTGCTACCTTCACTCCACTGAACATCCAGGCGGTCCTGCTCTGTCATCTGCCCACTTGTATCATCCATAAGAGGCATACTTCCGGTTTCCTCCATGAAGAGAAAAGACAGATCCAAGTCAGGTTCAGCATCGGCTTCCAGGTGCGGGGCAGGACCTTCCTGAGGTTGCCAAACTTCCGAGTCTTTAAACACCCAGCTGTTCTCCAGGGGTTGCCGGGAATGGTAAGGTTTGAGCTTGTCATGGAGCATTGTCATACTTTGGTCCTCGGGTTTTTCTGGATGCGGTACACTAAATCGTCCAGATGTCCCAAGACAAAATATGGACCATCGTAGTTGGGGAGAAACTTCCTGATTTTGTTTTTCATTTGCTTTGTTCCCTTAACAAGGTACCACACTGCATCACCAACCTTGTAACATGTCCTGGCTGCTCTCTTGTCATACTTCTTTTTAGCAAGCTCTACTGATTGGCCTAGTGCATCCCTTGCAAGTTGATGTGCCAACTCCAATCTTTCTCTCATCTGGACCACATATTGTGTGGTTGTTTGAGTCAGTGCGTCGTTGGGGGGGCGTTCCTACGACCAGGTCAATGGGCTCTGTTATCTCCCGTTCGAAGAGCATCATGTTTGAGGTAAATCCAGTTGAACTGTGCTTAGTTGCTCGGTAAGCCATCACAGCATAGGGAACCATTAGATCCCACTCCCAATGACATCGCTCAGAGTTCGTGGCTAGGATTTTCTGCAAAGTAGCATTAAATCTCTCGACCTGGCCATCTGACTGAGGTCGGAAAGGTGTTGTATGGGTCTTGTCAATGTCGAGCAGCTTACACATTGTTTGGAAGACCTCTGATTCAAAATTGGTGCCCTGGTCGCCATGTAGGGTAAGTGGTGCCCCATAAAGGCAGACCCATTCAGCAACTATAACCTCTGCCACTGTGACCGCCTGGTCATTGGGCAGAGGGTACGCTTCCATCCATTTAGTGAAATAATCCTACGCGACAATAATGTAACGATTGAAACGTTCTGTTTCATTCATAGGGCCCATCAGATCAACAGCAATTCTTTCCATGGGGGCACCCACCCGCACGGTACCCATGGGTGCTTGAGACCTCTTTAATGGTCGTGCCTTTGCTGCACAGCTGGTGCATGTGCGACACCAAAGTGAAACGTCTTCTCGCAAAATTTGTACCAGTAATATCTGGTCTGCAGCCGGGACAGTGTTCGCTCCACCCCGAAATGTCCACCCACTGGCCCCTCGTGCATGTGGTGCATGACACTTTTCCGGAAAACTGCCGGTAGGATAATCTGGGGTTAAAACTCAAGGCCCTCATTCAGGTAGTAACGTTGTACTAGAATATCATTCTTTAGGTAAAGTCTTTGCCACTGACTCCAGTAAGCTTTCGTTGCTGGGCCGCAGGGTGACACATCTTCCCAGGAGAGTCGTTCCTTGCTTTCCCCCATCCACCTCTTGATGGGAGCAATATCAGCTGCTTGGGTAGCGCACAGTTCGTCTGTAGTCCACCCAGAGAATGAGGAAGTACTGGCGGTGACAGCGAGTTGTACTACCCTCACTTGACAAGACTCTGGAGAAACAGCTGCAGGTATGTTATTTACAAGTTCGTCAAAGTCGAACTTGACTGCCTGGTGGCAGAGCTGGGGGCTACTCAAGATGGGATTCTTAAGGTTGCAGGGGCAAGTTGATTGGCATGGCCTCCGAGAAAGCACATCAGCATTTTCATGACAGCGCCCAGGGCGATGAACAACTTTGAAGTCATACTCCCCAAGCTTCTCGAGCCACCTGGCCATCTGTCCCTCTGGTTCTCTCATTCGTATTAGCCACTGTAGGCTACTATGGTCAGTGCGTACAGTAAAAGATCTGCCCAGCAAGTACTGACGGAAATGTGTTGTGAACTCCACCACCGCTAAAAGTTCCCTCCGTGTGGTGCAGTAAATCTGTTCAGTTGGCGTCAGACTCCGACTTCCATATGCTAAAACACGTTCCTCACTTTGCTGCAGTTAAGACAATACGGCCCCAATTCCAAAGTTGCTGGCATCCGTATCCAGAATAAGATCACCGCTATCCATAGGGTAGCCAAGGATGGGATCAGTAGTGAGCAGCTCCTTTAATTTGTCAAAAGCCTGTTGGCTGTCACCGGTCCAGTGAAATCGGGCGTGTTTTTTTAATAGGTTGTGAAGTGGCTTTGCAACTGTGGCAAAATCTTTGACAAACCGCCTGTAGTAGGATGCGAGACCCACAAACTGCCGAACTTCATTAACGCTTGTGAGCTGTGGCCATTCTCGAATTTTCCGCACCTTCTCAGGGTCAGTAGCTATACCACGTTCTGAGACAATGTGACCCAGGTAGACCACCTGGCGGTGGAAGAGACAACACCTGGCGGGTTTCAACTTCAGGTTGACCTGGCGCAGCCTTTCAAACACCTGTGCCAGATGTTGGAGCATTTCCTTTTCGTTCTTGCCCAGCACAATGATGTCACCTAGATATACTAGGCAGATATCTCACTGCATTCCAGCCAATACATGGTCCATTAAACGTTGGAACGCCGCTGGTGCGTTGCAGAGGTCAAACGGCACGACGTTCCACGCAAAGAGCCCCTTCCTGCTACAGAACGCAGCTGCCTGTCTCGCCTGCGGGGTCAACTCCACCTGCCAGTAGCCGGAAGCAAGGTCCAATGTGCTAAACCACTTCTCTGTGGACAGAGTATCTAAAGTATCTTGGATTCTTGGAAGTGGGTAGGCATCTTTGATTTAGTGCCCGGTAGTCACAGTCGGTACGTTTGGTCTTTCTTTCACACCATCACAATGGGTGATGCCCAGCAGCTATTACTTGGAGAAGCTAGGCTGGATCTGTCCATCAGCACTTTGCTATTTCTCAATGGCCATTCTACGTAGTTGCTGTTTCACAGGGGGGTCAGGCCGGGTTTGAATGTCATGTCTCTGCAAGCTCACGCTGTTCTGCTTCCTTCAGATCTTTCGAACTCTCCGCGTACAGCAACTGTAAGTGACTTGGGACAACTGCGAACATGAATATGTTGGCGGTGGCTCTGCAGTTGAGGCCTGAACTACATCGGCGGCCTGGAGGATTCCAGCAATTACTCCCTTCCTCACCTTCACAGCAACAGTATCTGGATTAAACAGCCTAACAGGAACTCGATTACTTGGCTGGACACCAATCACAATCCGTGCCACCATTACCTGATGCTTCTCCATGAAGCCTTTAGTTGGACTCAACAGGACGCTGCCCTGTACTTCTTCACGGAAATGTGCATTGCCTGGAACGATGTATTCACGTCCTGCTTCAAGGACAGCTGCGCGTGCTATGCGGACCACATGCATCCGAGGTTTGTTCTTTGGGTTAAAGTACGGAATCTGTTCGACAAACAGTACAATCCTCTGGCTGCCAAAGTCAAGGCGTGCCATTGCTTGCTCCAAGAATGGATGCCCCAGGATGGCCTCAGTGCCCTCTGCTACAATGAAATTAACACTGACTGTTCCCCGAGGACATCAACGTTTATAGGGCTTATTCCCTGCAAGGCCTGTACAGTCAGTGGCTTGAGTGGGGGCCTTACATCAGCCTTGATGGCCTCGTAACAGAGCCGAGGTAACACACTCCTCCTGGCCCCACTGTCCAATAGAGCACAGACTTCCATGTCATACAACAGCAGATTAATGCACATTTCTGGCCTGCTTCCCTTAACTCTGAGAACTAGGCTGGCTAGGTAGGCTGGATTTCTGTAGGCCGAGGAACTGCTGGAGTCACACGTTCCAGATTGAGCCTGGGTGAAGGACAGTGGCACCTCATGTGACCAATGCCCTGGCAATTGTGGCATACAATCTCTTCCCAATTGATTTTACTCTTTTTGAATTTTTGCTGACGAGGTTTGAATTCTGCTTTTGAGTTTTTCTGTCTCCACGCATGGGTTGATGGCAGTGAACTTTCCTCGTCACTCTGATCTGGACATTCACATACTGCTGCTTCTCTAGTCTTTCTTTCCATCAGTCTTACGGCAGATTGCATAAGTTGAGTTACACTAGTGGCAGTTCGACGTGTTGTTTTTTAATACCTGTATGCAATCTCATAGACGCGAGCCAGGGTACGTGGTTGCTCTTCCAGCAGTCTTTGCACAATGTCCGCATCTCCCATGGCATTAGTGAAAACCTCCACGCTAATAGAGTCTTGTTCCTTCTCAGAGAGATCTGCATAAGCAATAGAGAATTTTTCGAAAATGTCATCTCTTAGCACATGGAGTGGCTCACCTGCCCTGCGGACCCTCTGTCTCAGCTCTATTCCAATGGCAGCAGCGTGTTCAGATGAGGGACCGTATGCAGCCTCCACCTCCTATACTATGCGGCCGTAATCCCAACAGCTGGATCACTTGTGGATCACTGCACCTGCTGCGCCTACTAGACAAAACCTCATCTGCACAGTCATTGTCCTCTCAGACCAATGTTTAGCTCTAGCACAATCCTCAAAGCAGTTTAAGAACTCCCTCCATGAAGTAGAACCATCAAATTGACCTGGTCGCAGTGTGGGGATCCTTTTTCTGTGATCGCTGCACTCCTCCCCACTGTCTGATGACAAATCATAGAAGGCCCGACGTGGTGTTCTCACACATTGGCTGGATTTAGTAAGCTCTGGAAGACAACAATCATCAACACTGGAAAAGACAGCGTTTTTTTCATCCTCACAAATACTATGCTGGGCTGCACAGACATCATTTTTCCAGAGCTGTCGATTTAATGTGGGTGTGTCTTGAAACATCCGTTTGGCGGTTATATCTGGGCACATTGAGTGTGTGACTTTGTGTGTAGCACTGTGTATCAATTCCACTGCTGTGTACATTTTCATTTTCCACCCCACTAATAAATGGATTGGATGCTCTCGCTGTTTGCTGCGATATGTGTGGCTCGTAACAGCATGTGGGCCTGCTCACTGAAATGGATTGTGGACACGGGGTAGAGCTGCATTTAAATGGATTAGTATTATTATTAGTCTTTGTAACTTGAGTATCCATTTCATTTAGCCAGTCAGTGGATGATATATGTGTTCGTTTTTCATCATTCTCTAGCCTTTCCGACATCGCAGGATTCCACAAACTGCTCGTATTTAATTAAGAATGCTTTCTTACCACTCGCGTTCTCTCCCGAATATCCGCCATTTTCTTTTCTTCCCTGACAGCGTCTGGTTCAGTTTTACAGTTTGCAAATGTCCTTGTAACTCACCATCTGCAACGAACGAATCCCGGACTCCAGCCCCCAATGTTACTTTCTCCGCTTCTGCTTTCTCCTGAGGCAGCGTAACAGTTTGATGTGGAATAATTTAAGGGAACTTAAATAAACAGAATATAACTTTTTTTTTATCCAATCCAACTACACAGCGAGAACGCACATCATATCAGCAGAGGTGTAGAACTACTACACCTATTTCCCCTCTCCTGCAACATATCTAAGGACTTGTCTTCAGACGATCTAATTGAGAGTGTGCTATATGTTGATGCCTTTGCAACATTCAGTGTTTAAGAATCTCTTTTGATTTGGATATGGACAGTGTATATGCAAATTAGCATGCTTAGGAACAAAGAACCATAAAAAGTTCCCTCCAAAGCATCAGCACACCATTGGCCATTGACCCACAAGAGATGTGATCTCAACAGGTTTCAAAAGCCCCCACAGCAGCAACTCTACCCTCTTTCTACTTTTCTGGATGCCGGAACCTCACTATTCTCTCTAGTCTCCTGACCAAGTTCCCCCAGAGCCGATGCAGCCGCATCAGCTGGGCCTAGAGGCAGCACAGTCTGGAATCTAAGATGAGAATTTAGCTCCACGGCAACACCACAAGTTCTGAGCCAGACTGCTGCGGTCTTGTATTTTCCATTTACCCAAGAGGCACGGATCGTGACAGATGTCTCCTCCAGCTCTTCTAGTAATCACCAGAGTCACCTTTTGGGAATGCATCACTCTTCAGACCAGGAAGACATGATTACCAATCCAAAACCTTGGAACCTTTCGGATTTCAAGACTGCACTGGACCCTCACCATAGAGGCAATGCAAATATCGTACACATATTTTTCTGTGGCCAATAAATATCCCTTCTAAATTACACTATGTGTTCGCTGAATGAACAGAATAGTTTATGGTAATTCTGCTACAGTTACTACTGGCAGCTAATATAAATAATTGCAATTAATCATAATTAATAGTAATTATTTATATACAATTCCCTTAATGAGCTAAAGTTACATTACACCATACATTATGGTGAGATTTTACATATTTTTAATATATTTATTAAAAGAAGACCACTTCAGAAATGTGTGTGATGTGGCTGAAATAAACACAAACGACTAGAGTGGCTGTATCAGAGCCATACTGCATTAATGGCAGCTTTCCTTATACTCCAGAACATATTAAGTGTTCTTTGGAGGTTATAGTACATTGAAGAATGATCATATGACATTTGACATATGCCATGTGACCTGTAAATGTGATAAACAAGGTTCCATTGCAGTTTTGGAGGGGTGTCAAACTCATTTTAGGTTGAGGGCCGGATCGGAGAAAATGTCCCATTGTGCGGGCTGAATAATTTTTTGAAATCCTTTGTTCACAATTACAGTACTATAAACATACAATCTACAATATAAGTTACAAAAATCTAGAACACTTAAGATTATGGTTATTTTAAGGGTGTGCAATATTGACACATAATGTCAATTTTTTTCATTGATTTATTAATTATTATTTTTATAGTGATATTGTAGCTGATATTGTTGTATGAAATATTTTTTGAGAAACAGCCAGTGATTGCCTTTATGAATGGGCCAGTGCTGCTCAGAAACGCACAACCGGTTGGCTTTGGTAAAACATTTTTCTCGCCGAATCAGAGAAAATCAGACAGCATTGTGACGACAATGACTACGTGTAACGATTCAGCTGTCAGTGTTGTGATGCAGGCAGGACACAAGGCGAGGACAAGGAGATTCAAAATGCTAAACATTTAATAATAAAAAACAAGAAGCTGACGAGGCAGCAAAGCACGGGTGATACAAGGAATATAACATCCACACGCCACAGACATACGCACGATAAATTACGTTAACACTCGATAGACAGAACTGAAAAAGACACACTTAAATAGACAAACTAATCAAAAGAAACCTGACAACACCTGGGGAGACAATTACACACTAAGGACCGGGGCGGGGTTACAAATGAAAATAAACACAGAGCACATGGACTAGAACAGAAAACATCAACACAAGACCTGAAGGAACGCCTGAGAGCGTGACATAGCCCCCTCCTAAGGGCGGCTTCCAGACGCCAAAAAAAAGAAACACAAAAAGTCAAAGGTACAAGTGTGGGACGGGTGGGTGCTCTGGAGGCAGGACCAGGACTCACTTACATACCCTGTCTCCAGGGCAGATCCGGTGCCTCGGCAGTCCACACAGGCTCAACAGTCTTAGAGGTGCCGGAACTGGCCTTAACAGGCCATGATGACTCGGGGCACCAGCCATGGCAGTCCCACAATAGTCCCAACACAAATCCCCATCCCGCCCACCCCTTACTGCCCCCCACCAAATATTCTTGGGGAAACTCCCCGGGAGGCACACAAGAGTGCAGTGTCTGGAGGGCGCCTAGGAGGGCACACAGGGTGCACGGTAGGCTCTGGAGGGCGCACAGGGTGTGCGGCAGACCCTGGAGGGCGCACGGGGTGTGCGGCAGACCCAGGAGGGCGCACGGGGTGCGCGGCAGACTCAGGAGGGCGCTCAGGCAGCAGGTCCTCCGCTACGGGTTCAGGAGGGTTGGGCCATAACAGCAGGTCCTCCGATACGTGTTCAGGAGGGTCGGGCCATAGCAGCATGTCCTCCGCCACGGGCTCTGGAGGGTCGGGCCATAGCAGCAGGTCCTCCGCCACGGGCTCAGGAGGGTTGGTCCATAGCAGCAGGTCCTCCGCCACAGGCTCTGGAGGGTCGGGCCATAGCAGCAGGTCCTCCGCCACAGGTCCTCCGCCACAGGTTCAGGAGGGTCGGGCCTTAGCAGCAGGTCCTCTGCTACAGGCTCTGGGAGCAGCAGTGGCAGTGGTGCAGACTCTGGCAGTGACAACGGCAGTGACAGTGTTGCAGGCTCTAGCAGTGACAGCGGTAGCTGGGCCAGCTCTGGCAACGGCAGCGGTGCAGACTCTGGCAGAATGGCAGACTCAGCGTTCTCCTCCTCGGCCGCCATTTTGAGCACACGGAGGCATTTTTCCACAACTAACCACGACTCCTCTGGAGACAGGATCGGAGGAATTGAACTTGGGAAAACCGGAACTCCGTATGGAAATCCGCGCCGTGGCAGCGGGACCGGAGCCGCGTCCCGCGGATCGAAGCAGCGAGGAGTCTGTGGCGACGGACCACGCCGAATAGCGAGCCTACTTCCCGGCAGTTGAGTCCGCCGAGACGCGCTGGAGTCCGCGAGGATGTGCGCGTTCAGGTTGATAATAAAAAACAAGAAGCTGACGAGGCAGCAAAGCACGGGTGATACAAGGAATATAACATCCACACGCCACAGACATACGCACGATAAATTACGTTAACACTCGATAGACAGAACTGAAAAAGACACACTTAAATAGACAAACTAATCAAAAGAAACCTGACAACACCTGGGGAGACAATTACACACTAAGGACCGGGGCGGGGTTACAAATGAAAATAAACACAGAGCACATGGACTAGAACAGAAAACATCAACACAAGACCTGAAGGAATGCCTGGGGGCGTGACACTACATTTACATGCGCACGAATAATACGATTATTTCCAATAATCAGAGTAAGAATCGCATTATGATGTTTACATGTCAAGAGCAAGTTTTTTACTCCCGTTTACATGCTATTTCCATATTCTTATTATTCGCTAAGAATTGTGGTTAATTGTCTACTGCCATAATCCCATACAAATTATGGATTCAGCAAGAGCGCAGATGCGTTACGTAACCATAGGCCTCCTATGATAATATGATTATGCTTGCTGCGATTATGATCTTAATCGCATTATTATAATCGAGTATTGCGTTTACATGAGGTAAAGTTTAATCGCAATATTGTCAAAATCTCATTATAATCACATTAAGAGGGTCCATGTAAACGCCCTCAGTGAAACACACTTAATACTAGCTTAATAGTACACTTCTGTTTGTTGAGCTGTTGTATAAAATCAAATAATTTGCGATCGCGCTGACATTCTAGTTATAACGTTAGTTAGATCTCTCTCTCTCTATATGGGGAGGCAAAATGTCCTGTCCTGTTTTGCATATTTAAATGAGGCTAAATTAGAACTATTCTGGTAGCCTTAATCCACCAATGAATGGTGGACCAATGACCAATTTTTTTCCCAATGTTACAATACAGTTAGGATATTATTACATGATAAATGTTGCACACTCCTGCTCATTTACTCTCTCCATACGAAGCTATCCAGTGCATCACAGTGTCATTTAATATTGTACAAATTTACCACAGCCACGAGAAACATTAAACATACCTGTCTGCGTTGAGATCTCAGATTCTTTCTTTTAATTTATCCTTAAATTTGGACTCTTCCGATTAAAAATTCTTCATTTAAACATGTTTAAAATGACTAGTAACTTGCCACACACTAGTCAGTTACAAAGCAGCTGTCATATTTTCACCATGCTGCTCACGACTCGGGCGCTGCTTTAACCTGCGCGCATGGTGTTGATTGCCGACCTGAGGCATAACATCAACGTAAATAAATGAGGAATTTGTTTCACTTTAAATTAAAAACAAAATATTGTAGCCAATACACGTTATTTAATTTTCTAAATTATGTATTATTTATTTAGATCTCAACGAACAGACGGTCAAGTACAGATACCCCTTGCCACTCGTCCACTCTGCACTGGAACAACTTCGCTCGGCAAGCTTGTTTACCAAATTGGATTTATGAAGCGCCTACAACCTTGTTCGCATCCACTCCGGAGATGAGTGGAAGACCGCCTTTTCAACCACAACTGGGCACTACGAGTATCTCATGATGCCTTTCGGTCTCTCCTATAGCCCCTCCGTGTTCCAGGCCATGATCAATGACATTTTCTGGGATATGCTGAACAAGTTTCTCATAGTGTGCATCGATGGCATCTTGATCTACTCCACGAGTCTCGCCGAGCACATCCAACATGTGAGAGCCATGCTGAAAAGACTGCCAAGCTCCCGAGTTTCATTGCTCCTCCATCTCATTCCTTGGGTATATAATCAGCCCTGAGGGGGTCACCATGGACGACAGCAAAGTCAAGGCAATAGTAAACTGGCCCAAACCCACCACCGTTAAGGAACTCCAACGCTTCTTGGGTTTTGCCAATTTCTAAAGGAGGTTCATCCGGGGCATCAGCCAGGTCGTCGCGCCACTCACATCCCTCACCCGCAAGTCTTCATGATGGCTACCATGGACCACCGACTGTGCATTTCATGTTATTCATATCGCCCGGCTGTGTCATCTACTCTAGAAAATAATTATACTTTTACGCCGGGTGTTGAGACATTTATAACGTAATTGCTGTCTCTTACTGAAATATGTAATAGAAATCCATGAACGATATATGTTATTTAAAAAATTTACAACAGTTTTTGGACAATGAGGGTGCCATTATTTTATGTGCACAGGACATTCTGCATCGATGACGTCAAATTTGCTGCTTTTTACTGCAACAAAACTTCTGTGTGGTTTTTGGCTGTCATTTTTACTCGAAGGGCAATAAGCAGTGCTGGCCCGTCCAACAGGCAATATAGGCAGTCGCCTGGGGCCCCGCGAATGCCAGTGTAATATATGTTTTACTTTTGCAGGTGTAGTGTGAGTGTATATATGAAGTTTCAAGCGTGTCCGTAATGCACAGAACCGATTAAACACAATTCAATTCACAACGAAGGTGAAAAAAACAAACATATTTTATTAAAAGGATAGATCTGTATAATTCATACATGACAATTATCTGAAAACTATAATAAATACAAAAGCAACAGTATGACTAAAGCAGAAAAAAGATTAGTATCATACACAGCAGCCGAAGCACCACACTCTATTTAGCATTGCACCTCCTGCAATTGACCCTTCGCTAAGCCATGCCCGAAAACCTCCACTGGCAAATCGTATTTTTTACATTTTAATGTTATTTCGCTGAATATATCATGTTCCAATTAGGTATGTAAAACAGGCATTGTATGAATAATATACATACAGGCCTATTGTAAGTAATTTATTTGAATTACAATAAAAACTAGAAACGCATACACGTCTACAAGCAGGGCATTGATTGATTGATTATTTTGAAGGTTCATACAACAGAGATATGCAGGCAGGATTTTAAACTATTTATTTTGTGTATCTCTTCCCATGATGGCATTTTTTGTGTTTTTCTCTGGATGTAAAAGGATGATGTAGCACTTAGGGGCAAATATGGCCACCAGTAATCCAAAACTAGAAGCTAAAATGGCAAAAATCTCTACAGCCACTGCATATTTCCCTGGAGAGCTCACATAAGCTGGAACAAATGCAATCCACACAGCACAAAAGATCAACATGCTAAATGTGATGAACTTTGCTTCATTAAAATTATCTGGTAGATTTCTCGCCAGGAAGGCTAACAGGAAGCTTACTGCTGCCAACAATCCAATGTATCCCACCAGCATAGAAAAACCAGCCACTGAGCCTATAGCACATTCATATACTATTTTAGAGCGAGTATACTGGTTGTTTTTATGTGGTGTTGGAGAGGCAGTTGATAGCCAGACTGCACATATCACAATTTGAAGTGCTGTCAGGACCAGAACTATGCATCTTTGTTGAACTGCTCCAAACCATTTCATTGTACCTTTACCCTCTGGTCGAGATGACTTGAATATGGCTATTACAACCATAGTCTTGACAAGGATGCTGGAGATGCAGAGGACAAAGCTTATGCCAAACATGACATGTTGTAACCGACATGTCCATAACTGTGGCCGGCCAATGAACAACAGCACACACAAGAAACACAGTTTGAGTGACAACAGCAACAAGAAGCTGAGCTCTGAATTATTGGCTCGTACTATGGGAGTGTTACGATGAAGAGTGAAGACGATCATCACAAGAGTACAGAAGCAAGTTCCAAGCAAAGATGCAGTGGTCAGAGAGATTCCCAGTGGATCCTCATAGGAGAGAAACTCTACTTCTTTCGGGACACACTGATTCTTATCTGGATTGGACCAAAAGTCATCTGGACACACTGTGCACTCAATAGCATCTGTGATTAAGTATTGAGAGAGAAGGAAAAAATGTAAGCGGGAAATGAGTTAATTTAAAAAAAAATTCAAAATATAAAATTTTTCAAAAAAATAAACACCTGTTGTGTTTGAAATCTCTCCATCTCTGCATAGCAGGCAGTCAAAACAGCAGATAGGAAGGCCCTTGCGTGTAGCTCGTCTGGTTCCTGGGGGGCAGCTCTCACTGCACACAGACTGTGGGGGCTGAAAGAGACATAATCTGTTATTAGTCTTTCTCATCTAATTGACATATTGAAAATCTTGGCCTCTATTAATTATTGCCCTTTGTCTTATATTAGTATTCATATTTTATTATTTAGACTGTACATCTGCAAAAAGGATGACATTAACAAGCAATGTTACTTTTTTTGTCTCAAAGTTCCAATATATTGCATCCTCATCCAGTCTGAGCACCATGTCTGTATTCGCTTCTTCCTTTACTACACCAATTGTGTAGATTCTTATTGATCCATCAGAGCTTGGCTGCCAGTTCAACACATCATAGCTGGCCAGAGCATCTCCATTCTTATCAAATGAAACATGATCCCCAAATCCTGTGGTAAAGTTCACTTTCTGTAGGTAGTGAACCAGCTGTACAGTTTTTAGACAGGTTAGATATATTTATCTGAAATATCAAATAAAGCAAGTATATTGCTTTTTCACTTACAGCTGTTCTATCGGCCTAAAGAGAATCTTTAAAAGACATGTGGGTCTTACCTGCCAGGGTTTCAGGTTGGTTATATCAGCACAGCTATTCCCACTGAATGGCCCTCTCCCTTTCTGACACTGCATCAGGTCATGTAGTGCATGTGCCAGGGCATAAACTGCCTTATAGACATTGTAGGGGGCTCTCAACCCAGAAACATCAGTATATGGTGTGTTTGTGGTGTTCAGATCCTCCTGTCCTGTACACATCATTTTCACTTGCTCACCATCTTTCACTGTATCCCCAGGTTCATAATTGCACCTGAACATGTTTTCCCAGAAGATCCTGAGCAAATTATTTCTCGGTTCACTGCTGGGACGAGCATGTAGCAAAAAGTCATGTAAACCCTGGATCTCTCCACGTCTAACAGCAATGCCCAGTGTGCCCCCCAGGAAGGGCCGTAAACGTGGAGTGTGCAGTACAGGTGCAGTGGACCATGCTTCACTTGCAATCCACTGTCTGCCTGTCATATTCTGTGACACCACTTCATCCATCAAAGATAAAAATGAAGTGGAAAAAACAACCACCACTCTAGCTGTAGAGGACTGAATCACTCTCATTATACGCTGAATATCTCTGGGGTT
>JAUMHP010000673.1:0-16301 GCA_032361065.1 Enteromius trimaculatus
AACATGTCAGCAGCTGAAAATGAAATTTAAAAATATAATTCAATCAGGTAAGGTTTGAGCATGTCATGTTTTTTTTTAAATACACACAGTGCATACAGTGGCCTTACTTACTCCGCATTCCCCGATACTGACAGCTTCCATTAGCAAAGAAATGTAAGAGCACGGCCACAATTGGCGATGTTAGTGATGTAAGAACGGATTAGATTATGGATATAAGTAACTTAATTGATAGCAACGAAAAACTGTAAAGCTCAAACAAAAATGTAACATTATGGGGTATAACGGTGGTTGCCCAAAACAATTATTTAACTTGTTATTTAAGCAAAAAACTGTCGCTGTATTCGAACCGCTAAACCACAATTCGGGCGCTAGACAAGTATCTACACAAATTTTTGACAATTATCCCGGATTGCTCAATCACACAATACAACCGTTACAAGGGAAAAGACAAAAAGATCCATTCTGGGTCTCAAAATCCTTGCCCGACGTAAATGTAATTCACCACGGTAACTGACTCTGTGTTAAAGTTACCTCTCTTTCAGAAACAGGCTTGAGTTACCAGATGTGTTGAGGCAAGTTAGAGCTAAACTCTGACACCAGGATCAACTTTGGTGACCCCTGGTATATACAGTCAACATTTGAAGTGGATCAAAAAGAATTTAGATATTGTTTTATTAAAGGTTTTGATCCACTTCAAATGTTGACTACTGTGGTATCTATATTGTTCAAAAGTTAGAAGTTGGAAAGATTTTTTTTTTTTTTTTTTTTTTTTTTTTTAAATAAGACTCTTCTGCTCACCAAGCATTTATTTGTTAAAAGATGAAAAATTGTAATGGACAGTTGTGCTGCTTAAAAAGTTTGTAGAAACTGTAACACATTTTTTTTTTGAAGGATTCTTTGACAAATAGAAACTTTTTAATAAACTTTTTAATAATTGAATGCATTCTTGGTGAAAAAAATTTACATTTTGTGAGGGGGAAAAAATATCTTGATGCAAATGCTTTAATGTACACTGTAATATAAATCTGACAGTATGTTTTCACAGTACATCATTCCCTGCATTTCAAAAGATAAAGGAAGATTAGATTTTTTAGGATAGGACCCAGAAAAACTCCTGACTGAAACTGAGGACAAGAGACAAGATAGTATTTCAACTAAAGCATGTTTGTGATCGTTGTGCTCTTTGTGTTTATCAGAGGTCCTAATGGAGTGTGGACGATGGAGGAGAGAGGAGAGTCGCCTCACTTTAACACCACGTTTGAGGACGCTCGTCCCAGCCTGACTCACATGTCTCTGCTACAGCTGCAGAGGGCAGGACACCTCAAATACCTCATCAGCCAGAACGTAGACGGTCTGCACCTCCGCTCAGGCTTCCCCAGGTAATGATGGATATTACACACAAAACATCAGGTCTGATTGGCTGGCTTCATACTGCTCCCACGTCTCATACCGTTTTGATTATAGTTCTGACCTGCGTGTGATGTCAGATGTGTCATGTTGATTAGCTCTTTTAATTTTCTCAGCTGTTAATGTTAACTGAAAAAAACATAAAAGTTAATTAAACTGAACAGAAATGAGAGAAACACAAAATGACTAATTGATTTTAATTAAACATAATAAATGAAAAATTTGAATTTTGATTTATTTAAAATATAAAAATAAAAACAAATTCAGTACTCAAACATAGTTATTAATAAAAATAAAAAGAACTAGCTAACAAAAATGAGAGAAACACACAAAGTACTAAAAATATAATTTACAAAGGAATTGTATAAAATATAAAAATAGGAATTAATAAAAAACATTGCAACTCTGATAGTTTATCAGTTGCGCTAAAGTAACGTTCATTTGAACTGATATAAACAACCCATAGCCGTTTGAGCATATTGACAGAACTGTGTCATCATTTTCTCATCCTTTCTTTAATTGCTTCTTTTTCACTTGTTATTGATTCATTACTTCGTTCTCCTGTGCTTACTGGGTTTATGTCTCTCTGTGTCTGCTAGGGATCGATTGTCAGAGCTGCACGGGAACATGTTCGTTGAAGAATGTGAAAAGTGCGGCAAGTATGTAATCAACCTCTGAACATAGTAATGAAGTCTGTCTGACAGCAAGAATAACCACATCTGCTGATGCATTTTAACAAGAACAAAACATTCAGGACTATTTTAAACTTGTTGCTATTACTGGTTGCCAAGGGTTCTACAATGATGTACTTCAAATGATTTATTTGACAAGCAAGCAAAATACAATGCTGGACAGGACCTTCAATTTAAGTTTGTTTCAGCAAAGAACAAATCTACTTTTTTAGGTGAAGGATGTCATTTTGTGTTTGAAATATTTTGTCCTAGTGTAAAGAAAAAATTCTAGATTCATTACAGGTTAACCTCAATCAAAACAGCTGATGAAGACTTAACAATAATCCAAAACACTTGGCTTCAGCTGTTCAGACTTTCATTCTGACGGCACCCATTCACTGCAGTGCTTTCATTTCTGAGCAAGTGATTAAATGATATATTTCCCCAAATCTGTTCCCATGAAGAAACAAACTCATCTACATCATGGATTATGTAAAATGAGCTGAACTTGTGAACCTGAAATATTCCCTATTCAAAAACCTTAAGGCATTTTGTAGGTTGACTAAAGACTGTTTGAACACTTTTAAAACGTTGGTGTTTATTTGTCAAATGCTGATTTAAAATCGAATCCCGCACAAAATCGAATCCCACCAGTATTAGACAGGAACATAGGTAAATAAATAAAAGTCTGTTTACAGAAAAGTCTTTGATGAATTTCCACTCTCCACAGACATTGATTTGGGTTTATTTGTCTAGTGCACACTGCATGTTTGACATTGAACTTGTGTGGTATTGATTGTGTATGTGCATCATAGCTCTGTGTATAACAGATAAAGCCTGTGAGAATGCTGAGCTATCGATCACTCACACAAATCTTTATCGAAGGAGGCAACGGATCGTGTGCAGGCACTGCCACTGTCACAGAGATAAGCTCTTGTGCCCTGGGCTGTTTCAGGCAATATGTTCGGGACACTGTAATTGGAGTGATGGGTCTGAAGCCGACCGGACGCTACTGCGATGTCACACGCTCAAGAGGACTCCGATCTTGCAGGTGATTGCACAGCTTTAGAGGAACCGGTCTATTATTATTTTCCATGAGGGTGGGAGCCATAAATTCAAGCCTCACACACAATTTAATAGAGAATGTATTATTTATTTTATATCTATATATACATGTAATGTCTCATACCTCTTCCCAAGGTCTAACAACACACTAACGTTGAAAAGTTTGGCATCTGTACGATTTTTTTGTTTTGTTTTTAAAACTCCTCTCTAATCAACAATGCAGCATTTATTTCATAAACAGTAAGGTGAAATATTATTGCTTTTATTAATTTAAAAGAACTGTTTTCTATTGTAATATATTTAAAAACGCGTTAAATGCGTTTATGTAAAACACTTTACAACATTACTTAAAGTATTAACTAACATGAACAAACAATAAACAATACATTTATTACAGTATTTAAGACCAAAAATTCCAAAAGAATTCTCCTGGGATGATTAAAAAAGAAATTGTCATGCATTAAGGTGCATTTATTATGTATATAATGTATATATTATGCATATTTTTGTATATTTGCACATTTATTTATATAATGGGTATGTAGTTGTTTTGAAAGGAGATGTACATGTATAATTAAATTGTGAAATTGAGATTATTTTTGCCATAAATATAGCCATTGTTGTTGCCCTGGGGTTAAATCATAAATAACTTTTACAGTTTTTATTCATCTTTGTTAATGTGAAGTAACATGTTAACATTGTTAGTTCACAGTACGTTAACTAATGTTAATAAGCACAAGTTGTGATTATAATAATGCATTATTAAATGCTGAAATTTATGAAAGCTAAATAAAAAAAGAATTTTAGAATTGTGATATAAACATATCAGTCTTTTTTGGCTCAAAATTGGACTATATAACTTGCAATTGTGAGTTTATCTCTCACAATTCTGAGGGGAAAAAAGTAAGATAAAAAATCACAATAACCCACTGCTCCAGGTGTGTGTTCAGGGGTTGTGTGTGTTTGTGTGGCTGTTCACTTCTCACTGCTGTGTGTGTGTGCGTGCACTTGGATGGGTTAAATGCAGAGCACTAATTACCATACCTGGCCACTTGTCACGTCCTTTGTTTTCCTTTTCCTTTCAGTGTTGGAAATGGACTTCCATAGAAATTAGCATTAACTAAGCTTTATTGCTGCAAATTTATCGTTCATGTTAATTAATGTTGTTAACTAATGAACCTTATTGTAAAACTGTGATCCAAAACTGTATCTTTAGCATCATTACTCTTAGTCTTTAGTGTCACATGATACTTCAGAAATAATTTTAATATACTGATTTGCTGGATTACGAATATATTTTTTCCTTTTTCCTTTAAACTTTTCTGAAATCACCAGTGTTTTCATTTATAGTATCGTTAATATACTATTGACATTTTATTTAATATTTTGCATGATTTCAAAACTAAGTCAAAACAGGTAATTGATGTGGACATTGATGCACTGGTTTCTTAAGGTGACATTCTTACTAAAACAGTACAAGATTAATAGCACAAAGACATATGAGTGATGTATCTGTACATAAAACATTGTAAAAATAGCAAGCACGAACCCTGTGCTTACTCAGGTTTCTGTGCCTGTCATGAGTTGTCTCATCACCTTGTTTGTGTTTCTCTGCAGAGGGAAGCTGATCAGCACTATATTGGACTGGGAGGACTCACTGCCTGACAGAGACCTGAATAGAGCAGATGAAGCATGTCGGTAAGTAAGAGAAATACAGAGAATGAGAAGGTGTGCTCGACTATACAATGAGGACCATTATATAGAGGATCAAGAATTGTGCTCATAGTAGCAATTACAGGTCTAAATTAAGATTGGTGATTGACAAGTGTCATGTCCCAGATATAAGGGTCGAGGGTATTGGAGTAACAGGAAAAAAATAGAAACAAAGAATCTTTTTTTTTTTTTTTTTAATGCAGTTAATCGCTTTTAATCGTTTGACAGCTCTAATAGATACAGCTTAATCATATTACAGCCAACTTACTGCAGTCTCACAAGACTCAGCTCAGAGACACGCAAGCATACAAAACATCCTGCAACACCTGCTGCACATCTGACCTGCGACTGTCCTCTGGGCCTCCACATGCTTTCAAAATCCACTGGAGCTTGAAAGGAAAGAAATGTGACCTTGGAAATAGAAAAAGCTCAAATGTGGAGCTCTCTGTCTTTATTGTAATCCTCAGCAGTTACAAGTTGAGTCTCTCCAGT
The DNA here is from genome assembly GCA_032361065.1 of Enteromius trimaculatus. NCBI lineage: Eukaryota > Metazoa > Chordata > Actinopteri > Cypriniformes > Cyprinidae > Enteromius > Enteromius trimaculatus. Next base: position 5,349 of record JAUMHP010000673.1, read on the forward strand.
AATTTTAGTGAGTGTAATACGTTTGATCTCTTGCTTAGCCTACTACAAAGCTGCATGTATCTTTCTCTTTCCTAGTTTACATTTAACATTGGAATATGTGTTACTAAAAGTATAGTTCACCCAAAAATTCAAACATACTCGCTCTTATTCAGGCATGATTGTTTCTTCATCGTAGCATATTAGTGAAATGTATCATTCCATCCCTTGCTTACTGATGGATCCATTGGAGTGAATGAGTGCCGCCATAGTAGAAGAGTCCAAACAGTTGATAAAAACATACAAGTTCATCATCAAGTCCATAATAACACGTGTTGTGCAAAGAATATTTGTAAAGGCTTGTAAATGGTGCTTAATCTGTGGATATTGCTCTCCTGATTCAGACGAGACAACTGGAGAAATCGGAGTTCAGATAATATTGCTAATATTATGAATAGAAGCAACAGCTGGAATTGAAAAATGTCTTAAAGGTGCAGGAAGCAATTTCAGGAAAAATGCTGTTATTATTAAAAAAAAAAAACCTGACAACACGCTTCTATTTAAAAAGATCACACCCCTATCTTGATGGGTCTGCCCCTGTAATCACAGGCACATTTTTATCAGCTGTTTGGACTCACTTTCTAACGGTACCCATTCACTGCAGAGGATCCACTGCTGAGCAAGTGTTGTAATGCTACATTTTTTTTTAGCTTCCTACATTGGTATGAAACTTTTTTGCCTGAAAAAAAATTATGTAAAATGTGACTGCAACTGCTGTTCTTCGTCCAGGTCTTAGCGGTTCATGGGGAATTAGTGGAGCTTTTAGTGGACCAATTTTCATTATGTTGTGCACGGGATAATTATCTCCTTGTGTATAACTAATTAAATATGAGTATTGTACGGTTTCTTTTAAACAGTATACTTTAAAGTTAATGATGTTAACTAAAAAGAGACCCCAGGAAAGCTTAGAAACGGTGATGGAAAAAAGACAGAGCTTTTAAGCTATTACAGCTGAACTCAGATGGTTCATTTCAGCTCTGTGAATGTCTTGCAATCTTTGTTGCAAGTTGCTATACTTTGTTGTTTCCTGCAATGTCAGGTTAGCAAACAGTTGAAAAAAGAATTTCTGCTTATTTTCTTTGTAAAATGGATTTATTTCCAATGACCAGGCCATTTATTTAATTTTCATTTTATTTGTTCATTTATTTATTGTATGCAACAAAAATACAGCGTTTTATTAATTTAAGATTAATACAATGTGCATGTTTTATTTGTGTAATTGTTTATAATATGTACATTTAAACTAATATTGTTTATGCATTTATTTGATTTAAAAACGCCATAAAAGCAGTAGTTTTGTTATTTTGCTTTTACAAATGTTTATTGAAATGAATCTTAAATGCAAATGTTAGTTTAATTTCTAACATTGCTAAAACTGAAACATAAATAAAGCTTGACAGAGATAAACGAATCAGAGCACGAAAGCACATTAAAAAATGCTCAAATGAAAATACTAAAATAAAAGCTAATTCAATGCATTAACAAATTATATAGTAGTAGATAAATAATGCTAAAATAAGGTTATAAAGAAAAATATTACATGATACACGTTGTCCTGAAATGTCGTTACAGTTGTCATCTTTCTTTCTTTATATTATTTTTGTGGAATTTCCTGGTTTTTCTTTTGCCTTTTGGGGTGAACTGTGACTGAGACATGCTCTTGACAGGTTTTGCATAATAATGATTCAGATTTGCATCAACAAAGGACCCATGCGATGATGAACGGAATCACAATGAAACTGAATCGGAACAACAGGATATTTGTGATAAATGGTTTATTTGCTGTATAATGAGCACCTGAAGGTTTAAGAGTCATGAATAAAGCCTTTTATTGGTCCTAATGAAGCAGAAACAGACACGCTCACAGAGCCTGAATGCAGAAGCTGACCAGACTGCAGCTTGATGTTTATGTGTCCAATGTGACTGTAGGTGCGCAAACGGCACCTATTCACCAATTCTGAGAAAAGAACAACAGACCCCAGATGCTCCTTGTCTCTCTTCACAGGCGAGCTGACCTGGCCTTGACGCTCGGAACATCTCTTCAGATTAAACCTAGCGGAGATCTGCCTCTTCTAACCAAACGTACAGGAGGGAAGCTGGTTATAGTCAACCTTCAGTCTACCAAACACGTATGATTCTCCTTTATGGAAACACACTTGAAAAAATTCATTTGAATCAAAATTAATACTTTTTTCAACGTTACATAACCCAGAAGTGACAATATGAAATGGACCAACAAAGTAATAATAATGAGAAATGTTTCGTGAGCAGAAAGCAGCACATTAGAAGATTTCTAAAGGATCATGTGACACTGAAGCCTGGAGTAACGATGCTGAACATACAGGCCTAAACAAACATAAACAGCGGTTTGAAATGTGTGTTGTACGCGCTCTTTGATTAGTGTCCTTCAAAAGCACTGTGTTAAACCCTGACCAACCATTCGTATTTATTATTAAAACAATTTTGATTAAGAAGCCTTCCAGCTTCATCAAAGGGTCAGGCTGGATTTTCTCTTAAGCTCGTATCGGTAATTTTTTTTAATGCATTAATCCTATCCTAATATTAGACGCGTTGTTATATGCCCATGAGTCATGTTTTGCCTGAAGGTTATTTTTGCTGCTTTACCTCATTGCTTCTACTTCCTGTCAAAATCTCAATTCCCAAATTGGATTTTTTTTTGAATTTGTTTAAAATTCAAAGCCTGACACACATGCAACATAAGTTATTCCTTGTGTCAGAGTTTTTGGTGGGGGGGTTTGGTATTATAGCAGCTTAATGTGTAAAGAAATAGAATTTGACATTTCTTGTGCGGTTTGGTTATGTCGGTCTGTAATCTGACTCGCCGTGATTGATTAAAGTGTGCATTTATTCAAAGCAAATTAGTGTTTCACAGAGACGGCTAAAGAATGTGGGGGGAAAGTAGGCTTGTAATTTTTAAGGACTTCTCATCTGCTCACTATGTCTACATTTAGTTCTTTAAAGATATGGTAAAAACTGTAATATTGTGAAATATCATTACAATTTAAATTTAAATACATTATCAAAAATGCATTATGCAAAAATGTTGTAAATTCTAGTTTATATCTGTGATCAAATCTGAATTTTCATCTTTACTCCGGTCTTTAGTGTCATGTGATCCTTCAGTAATCAGTCTAATATGTTAATTTTTTCAGAGTCATTTCTGATTATTATCAATGTTTAAAACAGTTTTGCTGCTTCATATTTTTGGGGAAATCGTGGTGTATTTTTTTCCCAGGATATTTCACGAATAGAAAGTTTACACGAACAGCATTTGTTTGAAATAGAAATTCTCTATAAATGTTTCTTGACACGTTTGATGCATCTTTAATGAAAAGAAAATACTGACATATTTCATTTTTAAAATCTTATTAATTAAAAACTATTTTTAACAATTTTTATGCAACATTTTAGTACACTTGGTGTTAGATCACATAAATATTTAAAAGTAATTTTTAATAAATAAAAAAATCTAAAGCAGTCATACAATTTCTAATGTTATCGGCTTAAATTGTAAAAAGCGATTTTAGCTTACATGCATATTTTATGATTTGCTTATGGCACATTTTTGGGTTAATCATTGTGCAAGTTCATTTTATGGAAAAAAAGTTCAGAAAATAACACACTTTTTAGTGTATTGACACATCTCTCAGGCTTTTTGCTTAACAGTGCTGCTTGGTTTTTGTAGGACAAACACGCCCACCTGCGTATCCACGGCTACGTAGACGAGGTCATGGGTCAGCTGATGAAGCTGCTGGGATTGGAGGTTCCAGAGTGGGCGGGGCCAACGCTGTGTGAAGGCTCAGGTGGAGACCGGGACATCCTCCCATTCGGAGCCTGGAAAAAGGAAGTGAAGATAGAGCTGAAGATAGAGGAAAATAAACACGCCGTCCCAAAAAAACGAAAGAAGAAAGAGCAGGATTGTGAGATAAACTGCAAGAAAGATGTTAAAGTAGAAGAAGAGACCAAAGAAGAGGGGAAGCAGGTGGCGTTTATGGACTCTAAACCAATCAAAATGCATAAGTCATGTCCTTTAAACAGCTCCTCCCACGATCCGACAAGTTCTTCTGCCGTGAATGAAACAGACACAGAACCACAGACTGAATCACAAATCTCAGGAAGTGTGGCCACTGTATGCCCTGTGTTGACATCATCATGAGGAAAACCTGAACCAGGCCTGTTAGATGAAGTGATGTCATTGAGCCGTGAGTGTGTACCATTGCAGCCCAGTTAGTGGTTAAATTAGGTCGATATTATTTTTGTTTGTCAGCCGATCTGTGCAGTTTTTCTGGCTGGAGGTTTTGGTGAATCATAGTTGTGTTTTTTACAATGAACATAACTACCCTCAAATAATTCAGGTTTGTAAAAAAACAGGTTCACTCCACAAAATGTGTCTGTCATATTTTACCCTTAAATTATTTTTTCAATACAACAAATAAATGCTTTTTTAATATGGGAAATTTGCTTATTGTCGTGCTACAGACTCCTAAAAATATGCTTTAGTCTTCATGCAATATATTTTATGTATATATATTATATGTTTTGTTTCTTTGGGGGTGAAATATGACCCAGGCGAACTTTGTAAGCATAAACTTTTAAGGGAATTAGCTTGAGCTATTCATATTAATTGTGTAACATGTAATGCTTCGTAATGTCCACTTCTTCAGCCACTAATTTCCCTTCAGTGACAAGACATTGCTTGTTTTGTTTCCGAAATCAACGCCATTATGTAACTTGTTTTTCTACTATTCTATAAAAAACAACAACCACTGAATATAAACAAGATGTTCAAATTGTTATCTAAGGAATAAAATAAGGAGTTGTCAGACTCCAGACTCCTTGTGTAAAAAATAATCTCACTTCATTATTACAAATAATTACAAAAATCATTTTTTTAGAAATGTAAACTGGTATTTCCAACTGACACGATAACGCAAAAAAAAAAAAGAGGTCTCACTTATATGTGTCCCTAATACCTGTGTACTTCCATAGTAACTAGATGTGTATCTAGCATGCAACCACAGTGTAAGTACACACCGGTACACAGTATCTACAGCTGTAATATTTCTGTAACTACACACATGTAGAATGGTGTGTGTGTACAAATGTGTAACAGGACATTGGTAACAACACTTTTCACTTCACTAAGTAGTCATGTAACAGGAATGACATAGTAACAGTAACAGCAGTATGTATAAGAGTAACTAGAACGGGGGTGATCAGGGGGTGTAGTTGGGTATGTTTAGGGATCTGTAAAGTGGGTGGAGTTGGTGCACCTCTGTAATACCAGTGTATATACATGGTAACTCCTCAGGAACTGCCCACTTAATATAAAGTGTAACATTCTGGACACAAACCACAATTTATATGTAAAGCCTACTTTCATTACCAAAAAGTGTTGTTACCAATGTCCTGTTACACATTTGTACTTACACACACCATTCTGAGGGGTGTTACATGTGTGAAGTTACAGAAATATTACAGCTGTAGATAGTATGTATCATACTATGTATGTTACACACTACATACACATCTAGTTACTGTGGAAGTACACAGGTATTATGGACACTTAATATAAAGTGGGGCCGTAAAAACTATTACATAAACAAAATCTAGCGCTCTGTGAAATCCATTGTATTTTGTCCCTTAATTCTGTGGATGTTTAATCAACTGAAAACACAAAAACGTAACTTCAATGTAATAATTTAATAGAATTTTAACAAGAATACAATATGAAACATTTGCCCCTTACTTTAGTTTTATTAATTTTAATGGTTTAATCCAATTGTGTTAAGAAAAATGATGTCTAATTAGTTGAATTAACAATATTTTAACAATGTAATCATTTACTAAAATTTTAACAATAACGGGGTCCCATTAAATGTGTCAAATATTCTACATTACTTTTCCCCCAATTCTGTCTTTTGGGTTTACATTTTTCTGGATTATTTTTTATTAAAATTTGTATAATCCAAAATGATGACTAATCAATGAATTCATAACAATCTTTAACAATGTAACAATTTATTACAATTTTAACAACAAAACAACCCTATTTTCTTTGATTCTCAACACTTCATATTTCAGATCTGTACCTGAGCGGGGCTCTTGCAGAGAGGTGAGCGCGGCTGAGAGCGAGGCGAGGAAGAGCCTTCTCTGGACGGATTTTTCCGGAGCACCGGAGAGCTGAGTCCATTCCCTTCCGTCGATCTGGGAGAGACTCCTGCAGGTGACACACTTTTCTGCCAACACAGACATAATCAAAAACGTCAAATCATGTGACCTTAAAAGCCACAGCAGTGTTTACCCATGCAAATGTCACCCAAGTTTGACTCCTTCAACAAGAATTTGTTGAAAAATGAAATGATTTGTTAAAATGCTAATATCAAGTCTGGCATGTTTTTTGGAGATGAATTGTTTGATCCGGGACAACATTTTTTTCTTTAGGTTTTACATGTATTTACTTTAACTTTTTGGATGTTTCTGTTTACCAGTCACACATGTAATGCTAAATAAAGCCTTTATGACTAACGTTTACAATTTATTTACCTGTTTACACTGTATAATAACTTTATTATTAGTCATTAGTAATTCATTAAAAACATCAAACAGTGTTTAATCAAGAGGTTCTGTATTATTTGAGTTTTCTGAGTTTCTTATAGGAAATATATGATATTACATATACATTTTTATCAATGAATATTACCAAGAACATGAATCAAAACTGACTGCTAGTGACTGTTGCATAACAAAAGAAAGAGAAAGCGAGAACTGTTGTCACACCTCTTTATTGCTGTCTCTTCTGAGTGTGTCTTCACTTTTACCGCCACTTTCCTGCAGAAAACACACATGACCAGATCAACCCAATCATGAGCTCAAAATACTTCATGGGATTAAATCTCCCGTTTCACAGATAATTCCTCTCAAACTGTCTTCAGATTTGTCAAGATACCAAAGAAAATAAAGATAAATACAACAAAACATAAATCCTGCTGTCTTTGCATGAAATGGGTTTAAGCTGAAGCACTGACATAATTGGAAATGAATGAAAACTAATACTGAACTGAAAATAAAATAATAATAACAATAATAATAATAAAATTACAAAAGCACATAACAAAAGATTAAATTAAAATATACAAATATTAAAATAAAAACAAAGAAATGTAACTGTATATGAATAACACTAAAAACCCACTATCAACTTTAGACATTTCTCAATAAATATCAGAATTGATGAGCTTTTATCACTACATTATTTGTATAGGTCTATACTCCTACTGTATGACAGCTATTGACTCGTTTTTGACTGCATTTTTTTTCTCCAGGCGAGCAATGGGAGAATCATCTGAGATTTATTGATACTCAAACTGACGCTGAAAGCCGCATGATCTCTCCGAAGTGATGAAAGAGCAACATCTGAGCAGTTTTCCTCTGGTTTGGTGAGTGAATTCACAAGTCAGTGAATCAGGGAAGAAATGATATCACTTTAAATAAATAATGAGCATTAATATTCAATGGCAGTCAGCGGTCTTGTGATGTAATTTAGCTGAACACGGAAGCATCAGCGAAAATCACACAGACTGCAGGATGAGCTCCAACGCATCTTAAAGAGAGAGCTTTTAATCTGTAAAGCGAGGAAGCAGAGTGTTCTGGACTCACCCGCCGCGTTCGTCCCGTGCTGCTCTGGTCTGCGCCGCCTCGTTTACTGTCCATATCAGCGTGAGAGGATGAGGAAGAGGAAGAGGGAGGAGGAGGAAGACCCAGACGCAGGCCTGCAGACCGATGACCCACCGGAGAGCCACTGCCGCTCTAAAACACGCACACACACACATAGCACTATAATCTCACAATTCTGTTTTTTTGGTAGTATTTTTTTTACAGTCAAAAGACTGTATAATATGCAATTCTTCATTCAAAAAATATACAAAATAGATAGTTTTTTTTTTTTAAATCCAGTCTTCAAACTTTTATTTTTATAACTCAGTATGAGAAACTGATTTAATTCCATTCATTAAATATTTAAAATATACAAATATTAATATACATCATTACTTATCTAGAAAAATATTAGAAACCTCTTTATATTTATGGTTGCATATTAACTGAGATTAGATTTAATTGCATTTAACTTTATTGTCATTGTGCAGATATAGTGTAACTTTAACATTTTTTTGTTGGAAATTCAACCCAATTCAAATGAAATACTACTCGAATTATTAACATTTTCAAACTATTTATTTCTTTCCTTTTAATTACATCTTGACATAAGCAAAAATCCAATTGTAGACATAAAATCTGACCAGCAGTGCAATCCTTACAGAAAACCTGAGCATGCAAACACAAGAGTAAAATACTTATACGGATGGACCAATGAGAAGATGAGTTTTCACAAAACACCACAGAACACTGAGGTTTAATACTCACCCTGTTTGGAGCTCCATCTACAGAAATGAAGAGAGACACAGAAGGACTGACTCATTGAGATATGATGATCCTGTTATCTTGAGCATTCATTATATAATCCACAATATAATCAGGAATATCCCAGATTAATTTCAGTCTAATGTCTATGAATCAAATCTCAGGCATGTTGTCGCTTACATAAAATAAAAAAAGCAAAACATTTATTCACAGCAATGTTCATGGGGCTTGCTATTTGAGCGGTCTACTTGTCTACATAATCACTTTGAGGTAGGAATACTTCTCCAAAGAATTAAAAAATGATATTTCATGTCATTGTTGTGAATGGAGATCGGTTCACAAAATAGGATGAATTCCTATGTATAGTACTCGCTTTTAAAGTATGCAAAAAGCAGTCAGGCCTCAAGGGGTGGTATTAATGTCAATTTAGCATAAATTAAAGAAAGTTACCATCAATTGAAAAAACTATAGATTAAAACTACTAATAGATTCCTGTGTACCTCTGGAGTCCAGCGGCTCTGGGTGAGTGAGGTCATCTTTGGGCGCCAGGTGTGGAGGGAACGGGAAGGCCCCAGGAAGAGCCATGAGGCTCGCACCCGCTCCCAGGGTCAGTCCTGAGGGGTGTGGTGTCAGAGGGAAGCCCGGGGCATGATGGGATAGATGCTGGAACTGCTGCTGCTACAAAGGGGCAATGGAGAGAAAAAAGTAAATTTCAAGTCAAAATGTGATGCTTACCCTGTATTTAGATTATATATGTGTGTGTGTGTGTGTGTATGTGTGTATGTAATATGTATATCTATACAAATTCAGTTTGTAAACCAAATGTCTCATCAGGCATATTTAGAACAAGAACAATTTGATAACATTAAAGGATTATACAAGGATCACAGTGTAGAGTCCAAAAATACAAATTAATTGTTCTTTTAAATCTTTACCAATCATTGTCATCATCCTTCAAACCACTAGTTCTTCAGGCGTTTTAATCATTTAAAATATAATGAAATTTAGAAAAACCACATTTTTAAACTATATTTTAATAAGTGCAGGTCAGAATAAGTATGTAGTAAATATTTAAATTAAATTAAAGTATCTATCTATTATAGTTTAACTATAATAACCAGTATAGACCGAGCAGAGAGCTGACTGTTATGACATATATGTCAGGTTGATGAAGGGTCAGACTGAAAACCGTGCTGATGTTTGACTGATTAGGTAAACGGTAAACAAACTCACCCCTATGATAGCGTTGAGCTCTGCCATGCTAACATGTTTGGATCTTTCCACTGCTTGAGCCACCTGATGCTGATGCTGCAAGAACACACAGATTCACAGACGAAGCATGAATAAAAGCAACCAGCTAATAGAGAAGATATTCAAAAAACTAGAACAAACATGCAAAACTACACCCGAGGTGAAACCTGCTACACGACAGCACCTTTCATTGTGAAAAACCACAAACAAAGCAGAAGTGCATGTGCCGCAAACAGCAGGTCAACTGAAAAGAGCTGTTGTTGTTGTCTCTGTGGCAGGCCTGACGTTCCCAGAGGGCCTTACGATTACAAAATAACCAAATCCACTCAGCGAGGCTTAGAAAAGAACAGTATGAAATATTGATCTAGGAAGAGGTGGGCGATTGGAAGCTCTCTGTTGATGACCCCCTCTGCTGTAAATAATTCATGTGTAAATAGCCCGCGGGGGGAGAGCAGCTCGGAGAGGATGAGCGTGTGTGTGTGTGTGCTCACCTCTTGGGATAGCAGTGGAATGATCTGAGTGCATATAGCACTGAGCCGCTTTACAATCTCTGCCTGCAAAAACAAACACACAAATTCCCATCAAACAACAGACCAAATAGTTAAGAAAACAGTCAGGCTAATTGAGGTCTATTGGTTTGTTTCTCTTATAGAACAGAAGCTAATGCCTCAATATGTGCTGTTCCTATATAACTGTTTTCACACTATATATTGTATTTTACAGTTTTTCTCAGGCGCTTTGGTTTTCTCACAACAGACACTGAATATGTATGTTTAACTTTTTTACTGCATATGCTCTTTGCAATTCTAATTTACTGTATTCAACGCAGTGTGCAAACGATTACTGTAAATACACCCTTATTTACAACATGCTTGTGAAGTGGGGGTTTATGGGATTCAGTTCTGAGTGATTGTAGAGAAGTGGTTTATCATTGGTAGCAACTACAGTAATGCTTCACACACCCCTTCTCATCAGTGAAAGAAGAGGTTGACCTGAGAGAAATAGATAGAATGATAGACAGAACGATAGGTAGATAGAACGATAGATAGAACGATAGATAGAACAATAGATAGAACGATAGATAGAACGATAGATAGAACTCGATAGATAGAACGATAGATAGATAGAATGATAAACAGAACGATAAAATGATAGGTAGATAGATAGAATGATAGACAGAACGATAGGTAGATATAACGATAGATAGAATGATAGATACGATAG
>JAUMHP010001997.1:0-16200 GCA_032361065.1 Enteromius trimaculatus
TATATATATATATACTTTTTTTTTCTTTAAAATATACTATGAATATACCAATTTATTTTTCTAACTTGTTTTGTAACTTATTTTTATAAATGTATGTATGTATGTATGTGTATATATATAATAAAATAAACAAACAACAATTTATTTAGTTAATAAATATCAAAACCTTAATATTAAATAGCATCATACATTGTGTGGATTGTAAGGGCATCTTAGTTTCAGGAAAAAAGCTAGATTCCCTCTCTCTCTCTCTTGCTCTCTCTCTCATTTAATCACATTTTCTCTATTTCAATCTATGATCCCCCAGCCCCCTCATTCCATTCCAGTTCTGTCCCAATCAGCGTGGCCCAGCCCTGGCTTTGTAAGAAGGGCAGAAGGGGAGATTAGGGCCTGGGGCAGCTGTGCTGGATCACTTTGAACATGGCCTCTTTTTAATGTTTCCTCAAGCGTGCTCAAATTGTTGTATAGCAAACGAGCGAAGAATGGGAAAAGTAGGGGACCCACTTGTCCTGAAGACTCAAAATTGCTGGAAGCCATCCTGTTAGAACGGAAAGCCTTGAGCCTGGAGAATGCCTTGAAGTCATATAGATAGCTTGAGGAAGGTAGAATTAGAGGAGATAAAACTGACAAAAAACAAAACTCTTACAATTTTTTTCCCCCTCAAGTTCTCAAATTATACAGCATTTCCTCTTGAACACTTGAAATGTAGATGAAAGATTTTGAAAGTAATGTTCATGGTCTTATTTTGAATGATTCAGTGCACATTTCAGCAAGAAAAAATGAACTGTAATTTTAAATCAAAATGTAATGTCTTGCTCTGATTCTGAAATGCCTTTCCTGTTCAGCTTCGAACACAAGTGTTAGTAGTGTTTCAAGAGAGTTGTCCTCCAGCTTTCTGCTTACATTCAGATACTGTATGTAATGCCTACTTGTCAATGGATATATTCAGGGGGGTTTATATATATAGATATTTACAGTGCAGGTAGTTGCTACTTGGTCACTCTGCCAGTTGCTGAACACATGAATTTATTCCCTGATCCAAAAGCACATTCTTTTATCACAGACAGGAGGTGAAAGTTTTGGTGTAGACTGAAGGGATTGTGCCAGGCTGTGTCAGCACCTCTCCAGCAGCCTGTCAATCAGACAGCCTTCCCGCTGTCCCACTGCTCTGCTGAGCTTTTATTTCTGCCACAGCCATGATACTTCTGCTGTGTTACACTGTCAGTGTGTGGGGAACCTCTGCTGCATGTCTAGTGTGTGTGGGAAGTGTTAGAGAAAAGGAGACCTGATTTTTTTTTTTTTTTCAGTTCATTTCAATGAATTCATTTGGGTGTTTAAAAATGGTTCACAAGACAAATTCTTTTATTCAGAAACGGCTAGACAGAACCAAGAATGATACAGGGATCATAAGACATGGGTTCAAAATTAGACTACTTTTAACTTGAAGGCATTTTTAAAACACTAATGGCATGCCGCGGACACTAAATCGTTAAAAAGAACCAACTCAGAAGAACAATTTCTTTAACATTCAATGGAGTCCGTGTCTGTCAGGTATAAATATACGTCTCTGCCAAATGAGTAAGCCTGTTTATTTAAGGCAGACTTGTCACGGTTTGAGTTTCAAGCCAATGCAAGGTGGAAGACTTTCACAGCTGTACTGTACAGTACATGCCAACCTTCTTCCCACAGCTGCCCCTCACACTGACCAAAATAAAGTCCTCCAGTTGTTTTCACCACTTGGAAATTTACTTAGAAGTCACTCGCTGCCAGAAGAAGCTTTCTATGACTGAAGCCGTTCTGTGAGAAACTTCCTCTCCAAAAGAAAGAATTCATACAAGAGGCACCAACACTGCCCTCTCTGTCCTTCCAACACCCACTGACCCCCCAACACCATCGCAAAGACCGGAAGTCTCCATGACAACCTAGCACTATTTTTAGAAACGAGCCCAAAAAATGTTGACCAGACCCAAATGTTTTCAACAGACGTTCGAGCCCTGAGAGTGAGGGTCCGATGAGTTTGCCGGCCAGACGTGAGAAATAACAAACATGCTGCTATTTCCGGCCAATTCTGCTTTAGAATTTGAAAATATAGACTGTTCCGATAAACAAGCCAGGAATCTGTCGTCAGTGTTGGTGCCGTTTGCATTTATGCAATCGCTTTTATTCGAAGCAACTTGCATTGAAATCGATGCTATGCACCTTTTCAGTTCATGGGAATTGAACCCATGACCTTGGGGTTGCTAGTAGCATGCTCTGCCGTTTGATCTACAGGAATACTGTGATTAAAAGCAAGACTGTTCAATGAATTTCTGTTACCTAATATGCTCAGCTTCTAGGTTTTGATGCACCATAGATCAGTAGTTCATGCACCCTAAGAACGAACCAATAAGCCACACCTGTGGAGACTCACAGAAATACTTCAAGACCCTCAGAAATTTTAAAGCATTTCATCCTGTTGGCGGAAACCCCATGTAGTCTCTGTGTAATGTAGGTCTTTGAACATTTTTGCTATTATTAATCCATACGTTTTGAATAGTTATATGACGCGCTGGCTGATGGTTTCCTTTCCACACCGGTTCCATATAAAACTGTAACAGCCTCATGCAGGGCAGCCAATTTTATATTGCCCATAAATTCACTCAACCCCACCTGACCAGCGCTCTGTCCTTATCACATGACACATTAGATGAGTGAACAGAACCACACGTGTTCAAACTTACGACCCATTTGCAAGCCGCAGAGATAAAAGATTTCAATCAATACTGGTTAAATGGTTTGGAAGACAACGAATAGGATGTGCAGCTAAACAATTACAAGTGAATGGGAAGAAACACACATACACACTTGTAAGTAAGCGTGTGCCTGACACCTTCACTTACTATAATGAAACAGAACCATATATCTAAAGACCATATATCTACCTGCTTTTTATGGCACATCTCTATCAATCATTTCTATTCTGCCACATTTTTTTTAATATCTATTTATTTATAGTGTATTAACCTTTATACTTACATTTTACTGGCAACCAGCATAGTTGGTACATAATAATATACATTAACAGTAAAATTATAAAGAATAAGAACAGGTTAAATTATAAAGAATAACATTTTTGAAATCTAAATATATATTATATATAATATAAACGCATAAATTGACATGTAAATTTATACAGATGTCATTTTAACGAGCTTTCACTCACCTTGGCTCCAATAACAGAGCTCTTCTGATAGAAGCAGCATAATGCTGCTGTGATGCTCCTTAAAATATTGCATCTCTCCGACATCGCTCTTGATTCTGTGGCACTCATCAGTGGAAATACTCTTACACGTTTTAAGGTCCAGAACTCAGTGCTTTATACCTCCGGTGAACAGGAGCATGATAGCTGCCCAGCGACTGTCTGTGAACTCTCTCAGTGTGAGTGTGAGTGCATGTGTTTGTGCGCTCAGCAGTGCATATGCTGCTCCATGCTGTTGCTCTCACCCCCGGGCAGCCCATGTAAGGAGCCGTGCTAAACTCCATGTGATATGACTTTCCAGCCAATCAGAGCTCAGCCATCTGCATGAGCGCCACACAGCCAGCCTCCAAACCAACCCCCCTTTTCCTCAAAACCTCTAACAGCTTGTCAGAAAACAGATGAGGAAGAAATGGGATAGAAAGATGCATTTATATTAGGGCTTCAAATTTCTTAGGTTCTTGCATTTTCTTAGGTTCAAAGCTTTTGAGTTTTTTAGATAAATGCTAATTAATGATTGAACGAATATTATATTTAGCCATTTTCAGATTTAAAATCCCTAATTGGCCAATTAACAGAAGCTTGTAAAGCTAGGAGAAAATCAAGCAAATGTTATGTTTTGAGTTCGGAGATATGTAGTTGCATTTCATTGGCCATTCAAAAATCCATATCAGCTGATCAGAGATGCTAATATAGTGCACTGATTTTAGAAGTGTTGTGATTTTAGCATGATAAAACTTAAATTTAGTAGAAGTGCTCACTCCTTGTAGCTAAATGCATAATTAAATGAACCAAAACACTATATTAAACAAACAAATACTGGATTTCACAGAAATCTGCAGCATTGCATTTGCTTAAGTACTCTGCAGACCTTGTTATACAGGTTTGAAAAGATGAAAATGATCACTGCATACCCAACAAAAAAACAATAGTACCACACATTGCAAGTAAATGAGAACATGCTGAGATACAATCTGATATCAAGCAGTTCAGTGACATGAAAAACCGTTGCTTATCACTAATGACATTTGAAACTAATCTTTTTAGACAGGAGCGAGCATTTCCTGTGGAGGACTTTCAGGAGCAGTATTCCAGGCAGATGAGGAGAGCGGTGATACCGTGTGACAGGTCTGCGCTGAAGGACCAGGACTGTGTCTTTTAGTATCATCACAACATCACTCTAAAATCCAGCGGGGTTTCAGTAACAGCAGGGGGTTAATATAAAAGAGCATTCCCCCAGCAGGCAGAGCTCTCTTCCCCAGATGGGACTATCCTGACCCTGTGAAGAGAGCCCGGTTGAGCCTGAAGGGTCCCAGACGGCCAAATTCACTCGTTTTTCCCACTGGGGTTTGAATAACAAGACTACTCTGTCTCTTAGTCACATGCAAACAGCACTTAAGTGTTATTGCGGCTAGTTGGCTAACTAGAGGGGCTTTTGTTGGGGGGGATAACGGGCGCTTTCTCTTGATTAACCTATTTGTTAACAGCATTACGAGTTCTGTCATTTTCAGGGAAAGGAACCCCCACCCCATAGAAAAGGCTCAGAAAGTAAAAGAGACGTTTGGAAACCAGTAAGTTTAGAAGACTCATGTTTTCCAGACCATTTCACCTGACTGAATAAAAGCTCACAGTGTGTTTGTGAGGTGAGTCTGTTTGTGTGTGTGTGTGTGTGTGTGTGTGTGTGGTGTTTGCACCTTTTAATATTGTGTGGCTATGAAGTGAAAGGACCTTTCAAAAAGGATTTCATAACATTAGCCTTTTTGTTTGGTCTACACACACAAGGCCATTAGTGAGAATGCTTCTTTGCAGTTTCTTTTCTGTTTTTTTTTTTAAATAAATTATTTTATTCACACAGGAGTAAAAATCAAATAAATTAACAAGATTATCTTAGTTCTTTCTGTAAAAAATCAAGTTCTACACCATGAATGAGAATGATCCAAAGATCATTTTGTGCTTCAGTGGAAGCAGGAACATCTGACTGTCTGTGCAGAGTTCACATGATCGTTATTTTATTCGTTTTTTCGGTGTTTTGAACATTCATGGTGGACTTTTGAAATAAATATGAGAACGCAAGTAGAAAAATTCTCCGTTCATCATTAAAGAGGGAAAACGGTGTGCTGTTTGTCCTACATAATCCAGAGCCATTTTTGGACAAAAAGAGTTGGACGTCTGTCAACAGATTTGTTATGTTTCTCTCAGATAGCTCTTAAGAGGTAAACAAAGACATTATGGCTGGCTGGCACACCCTCGGACCAACACTGGAATGTTCTCCCTGAGAGTGGGCTCCTAAACTACCTAATTATGCTCAATAAAATCACCATGGTCCTGCGAGCAAATCTGCCTTTCCATGGTCTGCTAAAAAAAGCAGCCAACGGGATGTTTTTGTACACTAGAGCAAAAGATAAATTTTAAATACATGTCTGACTTCACTTCAAGAGAGCATAGTTCAAAGGGTAAAGTGCTTGCATGTGACTGTTTCTAGCTGAATAGCATATCTGTGTTTTAATACACAGAAGGGTGAATAAGGGTAATCTGGGAAAATTCTGATTCCATCTTGGTAATTTTTTCTGAGCAGGCAAAAAATGCAAATGAGAAAATTAGATTTGCAATTTGAAAATGCAAAATACTATAAAATGTAATGTGAGCAAGTCCTTTTTTTAAGGTGATACTCCAACAGCAACTGCAGTGCATGCAGACTTCATCCAGTGGTTAGACTGTAATTATTTTTGTTTTAATTTGTTAAAGTTGTCCAAAGTTGTTATTTGTGACCTTGGACCACAAAACCAGCCATAAGGTTTTTTTTTGGTTTTTTTTAAATCTTGAAAAAAGCTGACTACATAAGCATAAATGGTTGTTAGGATATACTATTACATTTTAGGGCAATATTTGGCCAAAATATGAACTATTTGTAAATCTGGAATTTGAGAGTGCATAAAATCACCTTTAAAGTTGACCAAAGCAATGCAAAATATGAATCAAAATTTAAATTTTTGATATATTTAAGGTAGGGAATTTCCAAAATGATCTTTACTTAATATGCCTATGATGTTTGGCATTAAGAAATATTTTCATACTTTCGATTCATACAATGTATTTTTGCCTATTGCTACAAATATACCAGTGCTGCTTATGGCAGATTTTGTGGTTACATTTGCTTTATTTTTCTATAATGTTATAATATTTTTATTGCATATTTTAATATTATTACATACTCACTCAAATCGGTAGACTTGCTGTTTCAAAGTACTGTGAATGAAATGTGAATGAAAACTTGCTGTATTTTATTCTTAGGTAGTTTACAAGGCTGCAGTGCATATACATGAACACTAGGGGGTGTTGTGCCTCTAACGTGTGCAGTAGTAATAATAATCAACGCAAGCTTGAGTGGCTCTTAGTGGCTTCCTCATAGTTCACTAATGTTCTGGCAAACCTTTAGATGCACTGATAATCTTCCGCTTTGTTTAGTTTGGCGTCTGAGTGATATGACAATTAATCTCTGTTGCAATAGTAATACAAAATGTTCATCAAGCTTATAATGTTTTATCTGTCTTGCTCCAAGTTCACAGTCATGTAAAGATCAGGAGATTATCCATCCTAAAACCATGCATTTGATCAATGATCTTCATCACCAGTCAAGCCCAATATTATGCACAAGATTTTTCGTTCCCTGAGGTAAAGTTCTAAAAATACTACTTTTAATATCATTGCATTAAGATCTGGAACACATGCCAAAACATTATATTATAATTACTGAAGGCTTTAATGCAGGGAGTGCACCACATGTTTTTTTTTTCATTTCAATTTAATGAAAACTCTGGATATCTGACAATGCATTTATAGTCTCATATAAAAGTAAAACAATAAGTTATAGCATTCGTTAGGGCTAATCTGCTGAGTTGTTTACACAGTTACCTCTGTTAAACATTATTGCATACAAAGCTCAATCAATCAATCGATCAATCAATAATTAACAAATAAATAGAAATATCACCCCTGTGTATTTGTGTATACATGTGTATTTACAGTTAAATTCTATTAGGAATATGTTTGTTAATTAAAAATATTGTGCTGTGTAATAATAATGTTACTGATTACATCTTTAGTATTTTCTTGTGTGCAGACTGACCTAAAGTTCTTGACTTTAATGGCCATTACTCTGTTTTAATATGAAATATCAAGCAATGGTGATATGATTTCATCTAACAATATGAGTGGGAGTGTCAGTTTCTCCCATCAGATCTCCGTGCTTCCTGTCTCTCTCGTCTTCTGAGAGACAGAAGCCCTTTGAGCTGTACGCACTGGGTCAGTCTATGTTCTCTGTTCAAAACCGGGCTTTCTGTGCTTCTGTCTCTAGCTGGTGTATGCCTTCAGAGAGGCTGCAGGCCGGACTAAGGAGGTCTTTCTGTGGGTTCGCAGGGCAGCAGATCCCACAGAGTGAACACTGCCTCTTTGTTCCAGTAAAGCTCTTTCATGAGTGCTTAGCAGCTTACTGAGCAACAGTGTGTGTGTTCACCATCAGGCCATCAAGAACAAAAACTGTGTGTGTGTAAGCATGTGTGGGAGAAAACAGGAAGTAAATCTGTTATTAAATATTAAACATATATTAAAAAGTACAACAAAGTTGTAGTAACTAGTCAAAAATCTGTGATTTACAAGAATAAAGCCATAATGAAAGTCATAATATTTTGAGAAAAAGACTAAATTATGTAAAATAAAGCTGCAAATTTTAGAAATATCATACAGTATTGTGATTGACTTAAAATTTTGACATTTTTCCTAAACTATTATGACGGTTACTACAACTTTATTCTGCTAATCTTCTATATGTATTTATTTATACATTTTTATGTAATATCTAAAATTCTTTCATATGTACCCATACGGTTCAGTGGAAAGTTCTTGATTGTACATTATAAACTCTTTAGATTAGATGACTTTTCAGTTTGTATTCAAATTTGAAATGGATGTATTTATCCTCCTTAAGAAGTGTGAGGTGAAAAGTAGTGTTAACGTGCCAATGAGACCAACATGTCATGTAGCCTAATTGTAAACCAAATGTGGCACTGATGTATGAATCTCAAGAAGTAGTCAGTGATACATGCGTCATATCTGCAGATTACAGATTTGATTCCCACCCTAAATTTTTTTTTTATTTTTAAACACCAAGTCATCCAAACAATTTCCACCCTCCACATCCTCTTTGATCATAATAGCTCCAATTTCTTTCATCTCTGCTTCACACGCAAGAAAAGAGAAAGAGCAGAATAAAGGCTTTATATTGTTAAAAAAAAAAAAAAATCATATAATCTGTTCTTGATATTACATTTAGATGATTTGAATTTAGAGGTTTTTGTCCTGGGGTTATAGATGTAAACTGAGTAAAAGTTGATCAAACATCTAAACTTGACTCATGGATTCAACCCCAGACCATGATGGAAAGCACCAGCTGATCTGATATCATCTAAAAACAAACAGTTTTCACTAACAACACTAAAACCAGGCTCAAATGACTTCAGGAAGTGATATCAGTGCATGAGGTCTTGGACGTTAATTGTGCCATGTTTTTGATGGCTAGCTTCCTGTAAACTTTGAAGAAAACATTACTTAGCCAACAGGTCTCCAAAAAAATAGGCCAAGACTATAAAACCAGCACAACCGAACTAAAAAACCCAAGGCACAAGACAAAACTAGCCAGTAAAAAGCTGGATTAAATTAAACTTGATGCAAATTGGTTATTGATTACAAGCCATCTGAATGATTTTATGTCATGTGAACAAACAAGCTGTAAAAGACAGAAGTATCACTGAAAGGTTATTTTTTGTTGTTCATTGTTTCATGGGTGAATTTTCAACATCAGGTAACAGTATGAAAGGAAAGTATTATTTATATCCAACTAAATGGTGTCTATCCTGATTATACTAAGTTATAATAGTATATATTATATACTATAATTTCAATATACATTGTATTAAATGGTTACTGGTTAAGATGATAAAAACAAATCCGTTTGTTGTTTTTGGACTGATGACTTGATCTTGTGCACAGATCTGCATGAGAACCTTCTGTTACTGATAGAGCTCTGTTCAGACACTAGGCAAGTACAGACCCAGGTGTTTGATAAACATGACTCTGGAAACTCAACACCACCTGAAGAGGACAAGTTGAAGTTCACATTCATTCAGTCTGAGGAAGAGGAAGAGGGTTGATTTACTGAAGCTATGACCACCTCAGACCTCGATGCAGACACCCAAACACACAGGTGTGATGAAGACTCTGTCACCCTCTAGATTTAGTTGTTTTCAGCAGAGTTTTGAATGGCATGAATGGAAAAACTTCACATGGCAGTAAAGATTACTGCAGATGCATGCTTACAGATGGCCACACATTAAACAGGCAGACAGTTCAGAGACCTTCCTAAAATAGAGTATAAAGAGCCAGTGTATAAGCAGTTCATCTGAAACATTTCATGGTTGTTATTCCCCTGAGGATATGTTGTCATCTCCTGTAATGTTCTGTTATAGGCTTCTGGTGAGGAGGGTGAATATCTTTTTTTTTAACATGAATATCTAGATGAGTTTGATTTTTAATAATTTTAGTAACATTTCCATATAACATTTGTACAACTAGTGCTGTAAAATGATTAATCACATTCAAAATGAATTTACTCAATATATGTGTGTATATTTATTATGTATATATAATGTATTTGCATGTATTTGTTTTTGTAATCATATAATTTATATGTAAATATACAAATATTACATATTTTTCCTAAATATGCATGTGTTTGTTTTTATATATACTGTACATGATAAATATATTCAGTACACACACATATATATTATGCGAACAAAGACTATTATTTTGGATGCAATTAATCAAGATTAATCGTTTGACAGATCAATTAATTAATTAAAATATTAACATTTTTCACTTTTTTAGTAATATAAATATTAATTAGTAATGGCAAAATACTAAAAATAAAATTAAATAATTATTTATTAATTTAAAAAAATTCAGTTCAAAAAGTATTTACTTTTTATGTTAATTATATTAATGAACATGTATTGGTAAAATATGCTTAATTGTCATAAAAGGAACAGTGCTAAAAATAAGCTTGTGCAAAATATATTTCTGTTAAATATGGTTTGTTGGTATGTGCTGGAGCACTACTAAGGTATAGTTGCTTCTGGCTGTGTTTGTGCTGTTTGCTTTGGTTTGTTGTCTGTGTGAGGTAATATTTGTTCTTCACAGAGAGTTGCTAGACCCCAATATGATGCAAACCTCTGAGCAACTGACTACAGGGAGGACAGAGAGAGAGAGATGGATAGTTTCTCAGCAGGCTGACAGAGGTAGCTGTGTGGTGACAGCACACTCAAGGCTGCAGGTGATCACAGTGGAAAATCTCATTCAGTCAGTGCTAACCGAATGAGGCACTCAAGATACATGCCACACCATATCTTTCATCAGACTCGTGGGTGCTTTAACACAGTCATATTGTGTGATGAAGAGCTTTCATAACTGCTAGATGATGCCCCAGGTCAAAATAAAGCCAGGAAACAATTCTCCCTTTGCTGGCAAACTGAAATTTGTCATTCGTTCTTAACTTGATACTGTAATTTCAACGGCATATGTTGCTTGCAGAGCCTTGAAACATCACCAGCTCATTTCCTCCTAGTAATTGTGCCTTTTTAATTGGGGATGTGTCTACAGGGGCCCCTCGCACAGTAGGAAACACAGAAATTGTCAGATCTTTATCAGAAATTTCGGCTGTAGAGTTTCCTGTGTTTTATGAAACGCTCTGGCTTAAATTTGCACGAGTTTAAGGTCTGATGTATTAACACATTGCCTGTTATTCCCTTCAGATTCAAATGTGATCAGCTACAGTACCTAGACAGGTCAAGGAGAGTGCACTTTATTTGATAAACAAGTGTACTGTTTTTGCAATCGGCTTAACTCTAATCACTCTTAACTAGAACGTAAGATACATCAGGAAGCGTAAATGTTTATACAACAAAGATAATCGCTCCTACTGACGCACACATTTATCTCTGATGCAAATCCAAGTGTGCAATGTAACATATATTTACTCAGCGTTCAGTCAATAAACTACAATCCTTCATATCCTCATCATCCAGCATAGATGAAATTCCTGTCCTGCTTTAAAAACACTACACTTACAAAACTCCTTGAGCTGAATAGTATTGGATATCTCAAAGGGTTAAGGGTTGCCCTAAGATCATTTCTGTCTGTTTCTGCCATTCCAACATTACCTCATACATTGCCAGCGGCTTTTCACCATAATAGAGCAATCATTTCAAACTCCACATGCACATGTTAAACTAAAATATGAAGACTTACCTTGACGTACTCCATAGTAGGGTCCATGCCTGCACCGTCCCTGCAGGAAAAAGAAAGAACTCTCTTCAGCGAACACATCAACTCTCCTTTAGCTCAGCTGCCTGCTGGTTTAACTGTAAATGTGTGTGTGTGTGTGTGTCCTTCTCTGGGCAGACTTTATGTTGAACTGCAGTAAAGTGCCTTCCAGTTCAGCCCCTCTAGCCTGAGGTCATTACACCACAGTATAGACCACAACATGTGGACACAAACACTCCCCCCCAAAAAACACTATTACTTTCAATTACTTCCACACCAACCCAAATGCATGAAGTTTAACTGAAATTAATGCAGATATCAGTTTAAACAATGAATAAAAAATTCAAGAAAGCTTTAAAAGTGAGTAAGTGTAGGGTTAATTGGTCAGGGATGAGCGTGTCAGGTCTTTTAGAGAGGCTCTCTGTCGCACAAACACACTCTTGTGACTCTCTCCAGATTTATGCTTACATGAAGACTTAAACCCCAAATTCTAAAGGATTATAGCCAGGAAAAGGGAAATTAATTCCTTGAGTCTAAATTTCCCACAGGCTCGAAAAAAAGAAATAGTGTAAATAAACTTTCAGTGCAACCATTTGGGTAAGAGACTAACTTAGCGCAAATGTAACACAGAATCTATACAAAACATAGGAGGAGACAGGACATAGCAGTTGTTCACATGACCTCTATTCCTGCCTGCAGCTTTAAGGTTATGGTCTAGATGTGACTTACCCTAACTGCAGAGATGGCCCTTGGTCAGCACTGCATTTTTTGTATTATTTAGATTCTCTATGTGGAACGCAGGAACCATGGTGGTGAAGAGAGTCACGGAGAAGAACGAGTAGTTGAGGTGCTCAGCTTTTTCTCCATTTAGATTTTTCCGCCCTCTCTCTTTCTGCCTTTACCCAGAGTCCCTTTCATCTCAGCTTACACAAAAACCTGACTTTTCTTTATGACTCTTTCTTTCTTCCTTTCTTACCACCAGGGTTTTGGTGGACTGTCTCACCCCCTTAGGGGAATAAGGGTGGTTTTCAGGTCCGCTGTGGAGGTGGCACCTGGGGTGAGAGCTCAGATATATAAAAAGCCTCAGATAACTGGAAATATGAGAATGTTTAAAAAGTTTTTTGTGGGGGTGTGGTGTTGTTTGTTTGCTTCTCATTTGATGAAACTTAAAAGCATAACTTATTTCCTTTTTAAATTCCCATTGGACATCCAGCTGAAAGCTGCTCTTGAGGCAATAGGTCATGCTTTAAAGCTTCTAAACGCTTACATTAGTGTGCTATAACAGTACACTGTCAGCACTCCCACGGGTCGACCCAAGAGTGACTTGAGTTTGGGACCAGGCCGAACATACCATCTTATCCGCAAAGAGAGGGCATGCCGTGAGGACATGGCCTCAAGAAAAACATTAATCTCCATCTCTGGCTCGTTCTGTGCCAAGCCACATCTGTATTGTGTCTCAAAGTGGTGATTTGTACCTTACAGTCTTGCCAGTCATAATTAGATAGCCGAGGGAGGACATGTCAAGCTAGAGAGATGGACAAGCTATTATTGGGTTTCCAGAAACAGATTCATAATGCTTAGGCCACAGGAGAGAAATGGGACATTTGACATGCAACACTCCCAGAAATCTCCCACACATTCAGTTCAATCAAAGGCAGTTCACAGCCAAGGCGACAGGGGCAGTGCGGCCCTGTGAACCGATACGGTGAAGTTCATGAGGGAGTTGAGGGAGTTTCAGTAGGAATTCAGTCCAATGATGTGATTGTTCTGATTAGTGTAAACTAGGGCTGCCCTCGACTAAGAATTTTTCTAGTCAACTAGTAGTTGTTAATTTTAAGCTTTTGTCAACTAATCATTTTTTAATTAACTATTTAAATTATTCTAATGAGCCTTTGACTGCCTACATAGCCTATGAGCGTTCAAGCACATGCATAAAGCTTGCACCGGCAGAAGTACTGATTATAAAGGTGTCAGGGAAAAACAGTAAGGAATTTTAATTTAATAATTTTTACATAATCTAAGAATTTGTTTTCCATTTGAATTGGTTCATTTGACATTTTACTCTCTCTCTCTCTCTATATATTTTCTGGTCAACTAACGATTAGTCAACTATTAGGGGGGTGCCGTAGTGTAAACTATGGCGAGAATGTCAGAGATATGTCGGCGGTTAAGCTGTGTTGCCCCAACAAATTGGAGATAGCCAATGACTATACCATACAAACATACCTTCCTATTTGTGAGAGAGTTTAATTACCATTTAGGGACAAAATTATTTTAAAAACTGTAATTTTGTTTTGTTTTATTCTTTTTTATGTTTATTTATTTAAGTATTATTTACATCAAACTGCAAAGGTTTTCCTTTATGTAGATTTAGTGGATTGAGTATAGTTTTATATAGTGTAAATGGGCGTGTGAGAGTAAAGAGAGTGCAAAAGGCAGCAGAACTGTGTGGCAGAAGGAAATCCTTTGGACCACCTGGTAGTCTGGATGGAATGTTTTGGGTTCCGTAGAGCTTAGCAACCATAACGAAGTTACATAATAATACTGGACAGCTCCACAAAGACCTGAGTCTGCCAGCACACGCAGAGCATTAATATCATCACTTTTATGCACTTCGTGTTAACTATTAAGTATGATTACTGTTATGCATTTATTGTCAACTATTCATGACCTCATTTTAATTAAATCACTACATGAAACATTTTTCATAAGTAATAAGCTCTCTCTCACGTGAGTACATTTATCTACTTATATGTAATGCTTCAGTTTTATGTCTTGCTAATGATGTTGAACATTGTGAAAGATAGGTGGCACTGTCTGATGGGAAAATGCTGTAATTTTAAGTTTTAATATTTTGTGTAGTGTTTTGAAGTAAAATGCAAACATTATTATTAATTTACTCACATGAAAAATTTTGTTACTGTGTAAATTGCACAATGGAGATGTGATGACAAAGTAATAGTCGATTCATTGTGATGATATCCGTAAAACACCAGGAAATCGCAGATATATTTCCATCAGAGACTGAAAACTGTTTAATCATTTCATTGTTTTGTGTAATGTTTACCATGTGTCATTTCTAGCATTTGGCAGACTAAACCAAAGATAATTTTGGCACTCTACGAGACAAGGCCATGTAGTTATGAGGGTGTCGAGTGGATTCTGTCAACAACTACAGCCACTTTAATCAGCTTTAACAAGTAAATCAAATGGTGCTGTTGCTCTTCCATCTCTTTCATCTGTCTGATTCTCTCCCTTTCTTTGTGTTTTTCTCGCAATCTCTCTTCCAATCTGTCTTTTCGAAAATTCTTTCATCTCTCGGTCGAACTGTAAATCTACAGTCCTCACTTTAACCTGTGAAGAGTTGTGTGCTGAGAACAGCTGCCTCACACATGCAGGTAGTAAAGAAAAGCACTTAAATACTGGATGTTTGATAAAAGATTAATGTTTCAGTCATTGAAACAAAACCTACAGGCATCTTGTCTCATCTGGCTACTCACCTGCAGGCAGACACACTCAAACGTGTGAAGCATTCTGCAGCCAGACGTTCAGGAGGTTGCCATTTAATCACAATGCCATCCAAGTCTCCAACTCTGATAAATCTAATCCAGGAGTACGCTAGTTATTGCTTCTGGGCTTATTCAATGTAGGTCCATGTTGATAATGAGAAGTGTCAATCCTTTTCTCTGCTGTAGGTTCCTCTCTCTCGCTCTCTTATACACAGTGTTTATGTTCTACCTATGTCCTTTTCCATGTGTCATGCAGAGTCGCAATAAGGTGTTGTTATGGTGACTGGGCTGCTATGAGAGGTCGTTGCTAACCTTGCTGCAAGCCCAGAGCAGCTTCTTTTGTGTGCTGTGGTCATTTTTCACCTCCCATTTCTCAGTGAGCTTTGTGGCTGTGAAATAGTAGTCTAATATTAGGTAACCTTCAAATGTCAAGGGACAGATGCGGCCCATTGGGCTTACGGAAACCCAAACACACACCTACGCCACCACAGACACACAAACACACATAGCTACACTTCAAACTGTTTTTATAAAAGCCACTATTTAGTCTATCTAGATTTCTTAAAGTGCTTCTGGTAAAAGTACTCGCTGAAAAAGTTATCAATGTTTTGTCTTATGGTCTGTACACTGTTTCAGTTTTGGAAACTGTTTTGGTATTTTCCACATGTTTTTATTTTTTGTTTATTATATATATTATCCATATTAGATATGTTAGGCCAATTATCATCCAACAAAAATAGCTTGTTTAATTAATGAAATGTTTATATTTACTTTTTAAAATGAAATTTAGATTTCAACTGTTTCTAAAAATTAAAAGCACAGTATAATGTAATTTTTTATTTAATCTGTTGAATTCATTTTTATAAGAATTACTATACGTAAATATTTATTGTTTTTAATTAAATGATTATGCTTTAATAATATTTGTTTAAATTAAATATTAATTATATTTACAATTTAATTCTGTCATTTACAGGAAATATACCTTTATGAACAACAAAAGTTCATTTAGTTTTGGGATTGTGAGTTTATACATAAATAAAAAAAAAAAAATAAATAAAAAAAAATTATATATATATA
>JAUMHP010002047.1:0-10774 GCA_032361065.1 Enteromius trimaculatus
GGGCACCGCAGGAGAGGAGGGAGCTAGGGCCCATGGAGAAGCCAACGTGTCCAAGGAACGAGGCGGAGTTCTGGCTTCAGAGGCCAGAGGGAAGGTCGAGGGACGCCCCAGCCATGCTGGTTCCAGTGGGTGGGGGGTGGGACTCCACTAGACCCCTTTCCTGCCGTGGTCTCTGGCTGTGGTGAATTGTGCAACGTGAACCCTGGCGGCTCTGGCTCTGACAGTGTGAACTCTGGCTGTGGCTCTGGCTCTGGCAGCGTAACCATAGGTTGTGGCTTTGGCTCTGGCAGTGTGAACTCTGGCTGTGGCTCTGGCAGCGCAATATTTGGCTGTAACACTGGAATCGGGATCCTTTTTCCCTGCCACATTTCAAGGAACTCCTCAGGAGTTAATAAATTGGAGTCTTTAGGGGTTGAAACCGGCGCTACTGACCGCACTGGCTGGAACGGGCTCGGAGAGGCGCTCGTGCAGCGCGGGCTCAGAAATGTGCTTTACCGGCGGTGACTTGATGACTGTATCTGGGAAAGGCGGGTCGGCATCAGCGGGATGAGTGCTGGCATGTTGGCCCACAATTCTGGCTCCGGTCTCGGGAGAGGTTTCCGCTGACGTGCAAGCCGTGAGCCGGGCAACGGAAGATGGCCTCCTGGCCGTTGCTCATTCAGGCCGGGGACAGGAGTGAGCCCGTTGAAGAGGCGGTGGAGGATCTCCTCGGGCTGATCATTATCCTCATTCGGTTCTGTCATGTAGCATGTTGACATAGACGATCACAACTTCGGCGGGTTAAACACAGAACATTAATAAATATAGAGAGCTTTACAAGGACAGTTTACATGCACACAAAGTAACCTTAATGAACGACAAACTGGACAGAATACAATGGGCTTCTAAAGACTGGGGAAGGTGCAGGACAGGTGAGGAACACAGGTGGCAAGGGTTAACTAATCAACTAAAGAAGAACAGGAACATGACCAAATAAGGAAACACAGGAAATACTAAAACGAAACCAAAACTGTGACATAGAACAAAGACAAGGACGTGACAAGTAATATCAACTCCACCAAATTAAACAAATTCAAATTAACTGATGAATGAATGAATACACACCAGGATGATGAATTAGCATGAACTACAATAATTATATGTATGCTAATATATTCATTAAATTCAAATTTAGATCAGGCAAAATATAATAAATGTAGTGAATTAAAGCAATACTTATATGCACTGTAATATATTTTAAAGTCAAATAAATCATGTTTTCTACCTCAAATTAAATTCTAAAAATTTAAAACTTGAAGCATGAATTATTTTTATGCTAATATATGCAATAAATGCTTAAAATTTCCAATTCACCCTGCTCCAACCTTAAATTAAATACATATTTAATTAAAATATCTATATTATTAAATATAATTATAACAATAAAAATTATATATATATATATATATATATATGCAATACATATAACATTGTTATTAAATTATAATTCTGCTATTTAATCAAATTAAATAGACTACTATACATATGCACAGACAACATTTCAAACCAAAGTTGAGACAACTATAGAATAAAAGACATGTTAACACGACAAGCTTACAGCATTCCACCTCAAACATCTCCAGAGGTTTTAGTGTCTGACAGTAATGGCGAGTAACACCCAGAGTGTTCATCTTCTGCACTGATGAGCTAACAGACCTGTTACCACATTCTAGCTAGGTAAGAGCGATTGTCCTCCCCTAGCTTATTTCGCTGCTTTGCTAAGATTGATGACAGCAGCCGTCGGGTTCTAGACGAAAAGATCCATGAGACAATTCCGAACCTCAATTCCCCATATGACAGCAATTCAACACAAAATGGGCCATTGACTTTTTTCCTTTAAGCAGTCCAATTCAACCAAACATCACTATGGCTAAATGCACAGAATTCATCTTCATTCCAGTGCAATAAGAGAGGTGAGATGTCCCATCCATCTATCCATAGACCAAAGTATGTCCGTGACGAAATAATATCATATTCCTTGGGCGGCTAACCAAATTAGGGGGTCTAAATTGGGACAGAGCATCTCCATCAAGACAATGAGTCAATTATCTTGAATGTTATGTCTCCAGTAACTATGCCATCCATCTTCTTTCCACTCCTTTTGTCTTATTAAATAAATCACTAAAACGGCTCAAGAGTTTTCAAGAGTAAGGGGAACATCAAGGTTTCCAGGTTCTCCCTGGTCTAAAAGTGGCAACTACACCTTTCGTCTACACCAGCTTTTATTATTAAAAAGAAAGAGTGAGGACTTTGAAGCCTTCAGAATCAGATGTAAGGAGAGCACTTCAAAAAGCAGATGACGTTCAGCCTTATTAATGGCTTCAGCTGATGATGGGATTTACAATTTCAGGAAATCCTGTGGAGATGCACAGAAACCTTTTTTGAGTTAAACTTTGAAGTGCACCAACAACCATAAAGTGTCAAATACTGATTTCTTTTCACAAAAGCTGATCTATTCTGTTATTATATCCTACTTAATAGCTTATATAGAGTCAAAAACAACAACAACCAAAAAAAGAAACATCCTCATTGAGCTGCAAACTATCATTCCTTTTGTGTCTGCCTTCATGATTTTAAATATGAATGATAGGAAATAGAAAGATAAATAAATGGAAAATGTTTTGATACCTTTAGGTGAGTGTCATTTTAATTATATTTCCAAATATATGATTTTAAATATATGTGCGCAATTTTTTTACTCCTCTTTTTTTTGGTGAGTAATTATTATTACTCCAAATATTATTGAAGTAATATATATATATATATATATATATATATTATGATTAAATATATTTTATTTTATAATATAAATAAAAAAAATATACCATTTCATTCTTTATTTCAGAACTCTGCATTTTATTATATGCTACTTAGTGCTCCTTTGCAAGTATTTTTTTCAGTATGCAACCTAAAATGAATTATAAAATACAGAAAAAAACATTATGTAAAACACTTGAATTCAGCACAAAGGGCATGTATTCTAGTCCCTGTACATTATTTTGTAATGTAATAAAACTGAATAAAAAGTGTTTAATGTTCACGACCCAAAAAACATTTGATCTTACATGTATGTTGTCTTTTTAAATAAATATAGGCACGACTGTATTTTTTAATTTTTACACTACTCTTGAAACAATTGGTGTTGTTAATATGTTTTTTAAACAGTTTATTGCACAACAACCCTGCATTTCTAAAAAAACATGATTTCCTTTCCCACAAACAGATTTAATCTGTTATTATAGCCTCACTAAATAGCTTATAGAGTAAAAACGACCATCCTCCTTAAGCTGTACCAAACAGACCATCAAACCTTGTGCTTTTGTGTCTGAGTTGATGATTTTAGAGTCTTAATAAGGTTTTGGTGCAGATGTGATTGTGGTGATGCTGCTCTAATCCTGCGCACGCTGCATGCGGATGATCAGATAATCCCGCGGGGGTGGGTTGAAACGTTTAATCACGCCTCCTGGAGCTTCGCCATGCATGACCTCATCCTTACCTCTACAGCTTCACTCAAATTACAGAGCAATTAAAAGCTGAGCAAAGCTTACAGTGCATTTCAGATAGGTTCATTTTTAAATCGGATTTATTCAAGAACAGTTTTCTATAGACCGGAAAACAGTTGCATCAAAGTGATGCAAGATCTGGGTGTGTTTACATCATGAAAAAGCAGCGGTGGTTTTTATACAGTAGCACAGATGTCTTGTTTTCTGGAGGAAGGTTCTTTTGACAGTAGACATCAGTTTAGAACTCTTACTGTATATCTGTGCTGACAGAAGTTTTGTGTTTTTTTTGTTAAAGTTGGAAGTCGGAAGGTTTGAGCTGTTGGCTGGAACAATGAAAACTATATTTGAACCCAAAACTTCCTCAAGGGCAAATCAATATTAGCATAAATGTCTAAGTATACTTCAGTTCCCATGTTCCACAACATTTTGATCACAGCTTTGTCCAGCTTTCAAAGTATGCTCAAGCTCGTGTGAGAGATAGATGAGTTTGACACATTATCTCCTAGTTGACAATTTTGTCTCAACATTTCACTTAACATGTACGCTGGTGCACACAAACTGCTCACAGACAAAAAATGTCAAAAAAGACTGGCCTCAAGACAAAAACTATTACATAAACAGTGCGTGGACTGTAACAGAGCATATTCTTTGATTGATTTTTAAAACATATTTCTTTTTGAATCTTTTTCATCTATACTCTTAAATATAAGCACCAATTGGCACCAGTGGTTCGACAAAGAACCTTTACCATCCATGGAAACTTTAAAAGGTCCCTTAGATTATAAATGTTCTTCAAACTAAGAAAAAAATGGTTCTTTTAAGAACTGTTCACTGAAAGGTTCTTTGGTGAACCAAAATAATGTTTCCAAAAGGGGATTAAGAGTGTAGTACTTTTATTAGTGGTATATTATTTGTGCCATTATTTTTTTCAAAATTGCAGACAACAATGTTAAAAAATTAATTGTGAGTACATCTATTAAGCTGCAAAAATACTTAAAAAATGTATATACAGTAACTTGTGCGCAATATCATAAAAAAGTGTTGTATGGACAAACTTCTTGAAAACCAATATTTTTTTCATTGGTTAAAGACTGTATAATATGCTCCTATAGGCAGGTCCATAATGCAAGCACACTCTGCTTATCAGACGTACAGCAGCACTCAAACGTGCCAAATATTACAAGTTACAGAATTACAATGTAAGAGATTATTATTGTGTAGGCTACATAAAAATAAAAATGCCTACATGTCAAAGGATAATCACTGCATGTATTAGGCTACCTATTTGCCTGGGCTGCTTTGTTTCTGAAGATGTGTTTAGTCTTTGTGCTTGCAAATTCTGCTGTTTAAATAGCAAATCCATCATGGCGCGAGTGTAACTGGCTCTTAAGAGGAATGAGACTCTGATTAGTTTATTGGATGTTATGCACAAAACACACCCATTACTTATTAAGAGAATAGGGAAAACCCTTTTGGACAATGTGCTGGGCACACAGACTGTTTTTCCTGTCGTTAAATAGCAAAAGTGGATTCGGACATGCCCTAAGTGCAGCATGTGCTTAGATCATTTAGACCATTAGATAGTTTAAACCATATGCTTAGATTGTTAAAATAGGGCCCTGAATGTCTGTAAAAATCCACTATTAGGGTAAATGAATGGAGGTGTCTGCTTTTTGAAGTTCCTGGGAACATATCAGGGAACAGGGAGGGTTTCTTGACTCGGGAAACACGTATAATCAGCGAGTAAATTAAGTTTCCCTCTCTGTTTCTTATGGCCTCAGTGCTTTTTTTAATTTGCAGTTTATCCCTTTAAGCCACGACTCAACATCCAACAGGTATTGTGGTCCCTAATAGGCTCATTAGCAGTAGGAGGGATGGCCCGGGTGGGTCTCTCTCAGAGGACACCACAGCTGTCTCCTCAGGGAGAGCATTTTAATTAGATGTCACACAGCACAGGAGATGAAGACGCTTTCAATACTATGGGGTACAGGACATGGCTGACATGCTAAAGAAATGACATGTCTGATCATGGGCACCAAGCCATGCGGGGTGTTGCATGTGTGAATGTTAAATATTTATAAAACAAAACAGAGCAATATAAAACGATCAATGAAATAAAAGGGTTTCAACAAAAATGAAATGGTAAAAAAAAATTATAAGTTGTATAATAAACTTAATCATATCTCAAAAAAGTTTTAAATATATCTATAAAAATGTGAAAAAAGTATATATGCAAAATAGCAAAAGAAATTAATAGGTAAAATGAATGTAAAATGTGTTTGCATACTGTATGTATATCATGTATAACTACGATTTTATATTTTACAGTTTGTGTCAGTAAGATTCGTTTATTTTTTATGTGTTTGAAAGAAATATCTTTGCTCATTAAGGCTGCATTAACATTTTCTATTTTGATAGATTTCTATGATGCAAAGTTGAATTTTCAGCATCATTACCCCAATTTTCAGTGTCACATGATTCTTTAGAAAACATTATAATGTGCTGATGTCCTGCTCCATAAACAGTATCAGTAGTTGTGCTGCTTTTTAACATTGAAAATGACCTTAACTGCTGTTTCTGATCAATTGAAGCCATGAAATAGAAAGATGTAGAGGAAAAACACTGAATTCAAGCACTGTATATCTCCACACATTGATCAGGAGTTTCTTTTTCCACTTCTTTGTGGAACTTAACCATAAGACTTGAGAGAACTCACATTTGAAGTCAGTCAGTTCTTTCAATTGTCAGCAACATCCAAAATAACAGAAGAAAAACACAAGACATGTGAAAGGCTGACTGATGGCTGAATGGAGTTACATAAGACAGACCACAAGCTTCATTAACTCTTCTTTCTCATGAAAAAAAATTGAAGTAATGGGGAGAAAAGAATGAGATGAATATATCATCTTCAAAACAACTCAAACAACCCAAACTTACATAGTGTGTGGAGCAAAGTGCAGAATTCTGCAAGAGCCATTTAATTTCCCCAGTGCAAATAGTCATACGACGGGTGAGTCACTGGAATAAGAGACATAATTGAAGCTTAACAGACAGAGGAAAGCTTAAAGGGGGATATTTACCCCTAACAGTCAACGCGGCAAGAAATGAAACTTTTTTTCTCGCTCCGGCTGACAGTAAAGCTGTCTTTTGAGACGTCTGCCAATTATTCATCATAAGTACTTTTAAAGTTTAAAACTTTGACGTGTAATATTCTTCCTTTTGTTTGATGTATTAAACAAGAGCAGCGGGGCACCAAAAATCTTGGGGGTCCAGCTTAAAACTATATGACAGGGTACGCTTTTATCCTTTTCTGTGCTCATTTTCCATTTATCTTTGGAGATTTCTGTCCTTTAGAAAGTGTCATTGGGTGCTAAATACTGGAAAGGATAGATGGACAAACAGACAGTCCCCTGCCACTGACGGGTGTCCCGTACGACACGGGACAAAAGAGAGTCCTTTGAATATAATGCTCTGTAATTGCACGAGATGTTCTGTTGGGCTCGAATGTATGCGAGCAATTAGAAAAGCATTTACAGTTTGCTTTGCCAACTCAACAGCTTGCATCCCATCGTTATCCAAACCCACTGCCTCGTGCCAAACCACACAGCCCTACAGGCACGCAAATTCCGAAACCTCATCCTTGGCTAGAGAGAACTCCTTCACAGCCTTCCCACTGGGACACGGAAGTTCTGTAGCCTGCAGCATATGCTCTGTGATGTTTTATTACTTAGTATTATGGCATCTACCCTGCTACTTCTCTTCTTTGCTCTGGTCAGCACATAGTTTGGGTAGAATCAGCAGTCTCTTGATGTTCCAGTGAGCTTTCATCCTGCTGTTTTTTGGTTAATTTGCTCTGGCGTATGTACAGACCCCAAATCACTAGACTCTGACAATATCAGTATTTGTAAACACCGCCTGGCCAGACAATCAAATGCCCTGAGAGACAGGAAAAATATTGGAGTATCGAGGTGGAGTATAAAGGATGCATTAGAGAAGACTAGTATGCAGGGCTTTGACATTTAATTGGCCGCTGCTGTGTGTGATGAGCGCAGAAATGGCTGGTTATTACACACAACAACAACAAAACTCCTACTTTTGTACCAACAACAATCACACAACTTAGTTATGAAAAAATACAAATATTTCAAAGCACACAAAATCTTTGAATAGGCATCTATACCGTTCGTATTGCATAAAATACATTTATTTCAGAAGCAAGAATATATCTAGCATGATGTCTATTTTTCTCTCCCAAGGGGAATATTATTTTATTTCAAGCACAAATCTTATCAAAATTTAATGAGGTTTGTGCTTGGAAGAAGAAAAAATCTGGCAATGGGGCAAGAAAAGTAAACTTAATAAAATTTATTCTCTGAACACAATTTAGCTTCTAGTTGAATACATTTACCTTGTTTGGATATTTGCGTTGGAAATACTGAATAAAAAGTCTTTTTTTGTAGGATGCTCATTCGAATCTGGTTTATTTCTCTATGCTCTACTCTTGTTTTGAGAGTTAAGAAGGAAATAAAGACTGTAGAAAGCAGAAGAGGATGGTGCAGTCAAGGATC
This sequence comes from Enteromius trimaculatus, assembly GCA_032361065.1. Taxonomy (NCBI): domain Eukaryota; kingdom Metazoa; phylum Chordata; class Actinopteri; order Cypriniformes; family Cyprinidae; genus Enteromius; species Enteromius trimaculatus. The sequence continues at coordinate 8,111 of JAUMHP010002047.1, forward strand.
TACCCTCACAATGAAAGCTTTCCATCAAAGTTCATAGTATTTTTTGTCTCTTCGTCAACATTTTTTTTTTCTGACAGGTAAAAATCCTTCCAATGCTTAAAGTTCAGATAACGGTTGCCAGACTGTTATTTTGCTCCTAGAATGATAAGGACGTAAACATATTCTTTTTTTTTTATTCTCTCAGAGCTCAGAAAAATAAACACAAACATTATGGCACAAGTGCACCTGACATTGTGAAAACCATTAGGACCAATTTGAAACTCTGCAGATAATTAGAATGCATAATTATCCAATCCAATCAGCTCACCAATTATAAACTTTCTACGATTTAATCTTCGAAAGTTTCAATTGAGGTGAGCAAATCAACCATTTTCTGAAGCTATATACAAGACTGATAAAAAAACAAAACAAACCTAAACTAAAAAAAACTAATTATACAAATACCCTGCAGGTTGTGTTACAGTATAAACTTAATAGTTTTAATTAAAAAAAAAAAACATTTAAACAACAAAAAAATAATGAATATTCAGAGGGTAATTTTGCATCCAGGCATTGTGTTGTCTTCTATGAAACTTTGATTTCCAGAACAATCATCTACTTTATATCCACGCCGCCTCTCTCTGCCTCTTGCACACTTATTTGGCCCAAGCAGGTCAATATCATCATCTGACGACTGAGATTTGATTTGAGAGGGCATTTATGCTGAGTTCAGACTGCACGATTCAAAATCATGCCGTGTGAAAGGTGTTCTGACCGAAAATAACATTGGCGATTACCTACAGCCAATGAGAGAGCAACATCCAGGGCTGCAGGATGTTGAGGGAGGAGTTACAAAGGTATAGAAGGTAAATATCCTCCATAATCTTCTTTTTTATTGCAAATGAGCGCCCTTGCAATTTGTATGGCAAGCTATCTTTGGCTTGCTATCATTTTTAATAATCCCAGTCTCACATGAGAACTCCGGTCTTGCACACATGACCACGCGTCGTTTCCATGTCGCCGATCTATCACGCAGAGTGAAAACAACGGCGACTGAATGCTACCCCAGATAGTCATGCAGTGTGAAAAGAGCTGTAAAGCGACTACTTTGAAAATCGTGCATAAATGGCATAGAAAGAGATTTCCGGCACATGAATGAGGTCTCCAGGCCTTTGCAAACTTCACTAAATTCAACCCAGAGTCACTAAGATGATAAACAGCTGTAAGTGCAAAAAATGTTTTTTAAATCTTTCTTTAAATCTATGATTTGATCTAATTTTAAACTATTTGGAATGATGGTCCATTCATTTCATCTTTGGAAATCTAAAGCCCTCCGATTTTTTTTACCTTCTCCAGGAATTAAACCTAATGTATCAGCCAGCAAAACAGTAATGATCATCCAAATGAGCAACAATTCATGTTGTACTGTTTCAGTTTCAAAATGAATCATGATTTAAAAAATGCAGTTCCCAGTTCTAAATCAGATTTTACGTGATTTTACATAATATGTTTCATTAATTAGTGGCCATTACCAGTCCATTAGTGCTGGACATAATTTCCCGAGAATCATATCTTGCTTATTATAGTGAACAAAACAGCTTCTCTCGTTCTTGGAAAATATATGTCAAAAACATCTCTCAGTGCAGACATTAAGTTATGCTGCTCTTATGATTCAGAATTCTCATCCATTCAGAGCTTACAAAAACACATCTTTAAACAACTAATGATAATCGCATTCAGTCAGAACTTCAATACTGAAAAAAAAAAATCTAAATGTTATTACCATTCAAAAATTTGATTATTCTGCTTTGTATGGTCATCAAAGCTGCACTCATTGACCAAAAATTCTGTAAAAACACCTATATAAAATGTTTTATTACAATTTAAAATACTGGTTTCATATATATATATACACACACAGTACAGTATATATATTTTGGTAGGGTTTTTTTTTATATGAAGTTAGTATATATATAACAATTCTTTGATTAACAGAAATAGCTTTGGTTTAAGACTCATTATTGTTAATTTAATCTGTTTAAATAGGTTAATGTGTCCTTGCTGAATAAAAGAAAAAAAGGACAAACTACCAAAAATGTGTAGTTCACAAAAACCTTACCCAATCAGAAAAGTTATCAGTTGAAGGGAAAGTAATATACAATACTACCAAACACACCATACTGTTTTGTTTTTTTTTTACCTTTGTAGAAGCATTCCTCGCTGTGCATGATGGTTATTCTCTGATGGGCCATACAGGAGGCTCTGTGAAGCTCACAGTGGTTCTGGTAGAGTTTGCCGTCAGATCCGCACACAGGTTTGTAATGTGGTTTGCAGTGCTCCAGACACTGGCATTCTCCTTCACCTGTTTCTCGATCAACCACACAGTGCTTTCCCAAACCACAGTACTTATGTTCACAGGGCCCAGGAAAACCATTCTGACCAAAGAACCCTGCAAAGATCGGAAATCATGTTAATATTTTAATATTATGGAAATATGAAGGAGCATACTATGCTACTTCTAACAACCAGAAGTCAATGCATTCTTTAATACAGGGATCAAGGTATAAATATGTTTTTTCATCCCGCATTTAACTGAACATTAAACTTACTGTAAAACACAGAGCACAGTAAAAAGAGTAGAGCTAGAGTAGGTCATGAACAATCTCACTACCGTTTTGCCATAAA
>JAUMHP010002174.1:0-16182 GCA_032361065.1 Enteromius trimaculatus
AAAGGTTACAGGATGAACCACTGCCAGGTAACGCTCAACACAGATCAGACACTGAAACAGAGGACGACCAGTGATGGTAAAACAAATAAAAAATATTTGTAACACATTCAGACCATGAACAAAATATGACAGTAATATTAACAAACAATTTAGGGAAAACATAATTCACAAACAGAGAGATTGATGTTGAAGAACTCTGATGCAACTCCACTTCCTGTTCCTGTGACAATGAGCCATATAATGTATGAGTGCAAAGGAAAACCAAACAAGGAATTAATGCCATACACAAACATGTTTATGTTGGTCACTGGCAAAAGGGAATGTGGTGTTGAGATAGAGTTTGTGGATGCTTCCAGGGTGGAGTTCATATCTTCTTTGTCTATCTTCTCAGTTTATTGGTTAAAAAAAGGAGCTGCAAGTGGTTATAAATGTATTAATATTTTTCTTTTTTATTAATCAATGTTGTTCATACTGATAAGTCCCAAATATATATATATATATATAGTTTATGTTTTTTTACCTGAAAAGTGTGTCTGGATCTTTCTGGATGTGTATAAAACTTCGTGCTGATTTGTAGACTGACTTCACAGCTGCTACTAGGGAATTTGTGAATAGGTTCATAGGCTGCATGTCCTATTAAACAAAACATGCAAATATTTAAGTAATTAACATTAGGTTCAATAAGACACATATAGCTCAATCTTGAGTGTATTATTTATGTAGAAAAAAATAAACAAGAAAAAACGGTAACACTTTATTTCAATAGTCCACTTTAGATATTCTACTAACAGTAAGTAACTTTGCAACTCCATGTCAGCTAGCAGTCATTAGAGTATTAGTAGATGTAACATTCCTGGTTTGTTTTGTTCTGTTTTATTCTATGTTTTTTGCATCTTGGTTTAGTTTCATTTTCATGTTCCTGTTTTAGTTTCGTTTTCATTGTTATTTCCTGTCTGCCCTTATTTGGTCCTTCCTGTGTCTGTTCGTGATTATTGGTTTATTTCATCCACCTGTGTTTCTCCCCAGCTGTATCGTGTCTTGTGATTAGTGTCTGTGTATAAAACCCATGTCTTTTCAGTTTATCCCTGTCCGTCAACCCTAAACGTTACCTGTGTCTTTGCTCATGCTATTTTGGATTATTGGATACTGCTCCTCGTTTTTGAGTTCTTTATTAAAAGTGTTTTGTTTTATATACGTTTGACTCCTCGTGCTCCTTCGTCTGCCAGGATGCAATGTTACAGTAGACTGTCTGCTTAATATAACACTTTATTTTGATGGGTCACACACTACATACTCACAGTCTACTGACATCCTACATTCAACATACATTCTACTACTAAACTTACCCTAACAGTCTACTCTAAGAGTTAGTAGACATGTACTTGTGAATTAACAAAAATTAGTTGACATGTAGTTACAAAGTTACTTATAGTTAGTAGAATGTCTAAATGTACTATCGAAATAAAGTGCCACCAGAAAAACATGCAGAGTACTTCAGTTTTTAATATTCTCTTTAAAAAAAATATGCATAGTTAGTGTAACGTAAATCTATCAACGAAGGAGATCGCAGGAGACGAAAGGTAAAAAATAAACAAAGACTTTTAATTAAATCAAAATCGTGGAGTCGCATCCAAAATCCAAACAAAGCTTTCACAAAGACACATGCAGCGTTATTGATAGACAAGGACTGAATGACAGTGGGCAACTTAAGTAGGGGAGACAATGAACGTTAACGAGGGAGACACACCTGAATTAAATGCATGATTAACATAAAACTAGGTCACGGAGCACATGGGGGAAGACAACAAACAGCACATGATACAATAAGACGAAAACTGAACCTAAACAAAAAATGCAAAAACACAGAACTAAACATATCACAAATGTTACAGTTAGGGGCTCTATTTATAATTTTTAAAAACTTCTATTTCACTGTATTCCCAACACAGTCTCAAGACCAATTTGTACGCTTTCACACAAGGTGGTAAATTCATGCTAATTCACTGGGGTTTAGAATAATCATACAAAATCGTACAATTGAGGTCGTACAAATTTGTACGATTTGTCTGAACCCCAGTGATGGGTAGGTTTAGGGGCGGGGTTAGGTGTAGGTCGTTCATACAAATTCATACGAACTGGAAACTCATAAAATGCGTACAATTTAGCAAACGTCGTATGAATTACAGTAGCCACCTCATAAAATATGCATGAATTGCCGTGAGACTGGGCTGGTATTTCTTCTCTACAGAAGAAAATGCGTTAGTTTTCCCTCTGCTCAAATTGTACTTCAGTGGCATACTGCATACAGTGGTACACTTGCTGCTCCATATCTATGTAAAACACAGTGTAATTGTAAATTATGAAAAAAGTTACAATATTAACATACCTGCATGACGATTAGTATTAAGACTCCATAGATATAATTGAAACAATAAAAGATGATACAATGCACCATTTTGGATCATTTTATGCATTGTAATATACAACTCATATCATGAATGTTATTTATTTTGCTATAATAATTATGCTATAATTGTATTAGCTCAAAATAATGCTTCAAGTATTTTGTTGTATATTTGTGCTACTCATGTTCAGTTTAAAAATCCCCAAGCCATCTCTAACAATACCTTCATTGTTATATTAACTATTACAATAAAAGAAAATTAATGGAATTTAAGAAAGTGTATCACCTGAATTGTGAACGTCCAGTCTCTCTGATATGTATTACAATACAAAAGGAATATGGTTAAGTTGGATGTCTGACAAATAAATCTTCTTTAAAAGTCAACATGATTTTGTTTTGCTAATGAGATTTGTTATGATAGATCGCAGTCTAACCAAATTAGTCATTTCCCAGTCATTGCTATTAATCTCATTTATGGATTTTGGGTCCAGTAATATCAACTCTGCGAAACATAAGGAAAGGAAAACATAATTGAGAAAAGTCAACAGCTGAGGGACAAGCCTGCATTATAAACTTTCACAACCAGCGAAATTGTGATTAGTCAGTTGCTGTTTTTAGACGAATTAAATGCAGAAGATTTTCTCCATCCAGTGCAGATAAAGAACAGGCTGTACGTAATTAGCCAGTGTAAAACAAATAAAACCATTATACAAAAGTGGAAGAATACTTTGTTGCGTCACAGCAGTTATGAGTCCAACAATAGTGTATGGCAAATACATGATGGCCATATTCATAGTAGCAATTAGTATGAGCCAAAACGCTCTTTTCTTTGTGTGGTTTTCCTTCTCTCTCTCTATCCCTCTCTTTCCTGGTCCTGACTGCTTCAGAGTTCTGAGAACAGCTAAGCAGCAGAACAATTCAATGAGGAAAACTATGAGTAAGGGAAATGAGATAAACCATGTATAAAAAACATAATAAACAGGAGCCAAGGGTGATTATCCAGGCCGCAGAGCAGCAGATCACTCTATATCTGAGAGGTTTGTACTTCAGAGAGGTGACGGGATGAACCACTGCCAGGTAACGCTCAACACACATCAGACACTGAAACAGAGGGTGACCCGCTAGGCCTACTTCTTGGAAAGAAATTGCCAATGATGTAAAGATTTGACCATTTTGGGGTTAGTCCTAATATGTGGAAAAAGGAATCCACAGAGAACAAGATCTCAGAAACAGAGAGATTGAGGTTGAAGAACTCTAATGTGACTCCATTTCCTGTTCCTGTGACGATGAGCCATATACTGTAACATAAATGTGTGTAAGAAGACCAAACGTGAAATGGCAGCTCAGCAGAGAAATCTCTAGTATGCCTACTTGAAGAAACTCAAACTCAGATGTTGTGATGTTGGTGGAAAATCCAGGCATAGTCAGGTTCATTGCAGAGTTATTCATGAGCAGCATCAACAGAAAATATGAATATTTTGCAATTATGATAAATAAAAAGACAGGTGTGTAAAATAAAGTGTTAGGGATAGAGGCAGTCTATTTGGATATCAATTAATTATAAAAAGCTGATATGAGATTATTTAAAATAGAAAAAAAAAACTTAAAAAAATAAAAATAAAAAATCGGACAACTGACAACAAACATAGCAGATGCAACATGACCTGAATGCTGTTTCTGTGCTGTTTTGAAGCCTGATTTCACAGTTTGAAATACAATGCCCGAACTACCTTGACAAGTCTAATAAATGGATGAAATATGGTAAAACGAGGGAGGGAGGTTTATGTAGAAGTGCTGCCTGGCCCTACCCCAGTTCTGCTTTTTAACTTAATAGTATTTACTTGTATTATAAATTGCAATTAAAATTAAAACACCATTAGTTATTTTAAAATGCGTGTCTTTTAACATTTTTGCATTTGGGTTTTCATTGCAGATTTGAACTATTTCTAAGCAACTGCTCTGTAAACATATTATTTATAAAATTTAGTCATTAAGTCCTTTATTTACCCTTATTACAAACTGATGTGAAATATATATTCCTGTACAGATACACAGATTTAAATAAACATTATATTAAGAGTACATTGTATATAAATAGTAGGCTTATTATATATATCTACTCCTTTGTCCCAATAAAAGTGCAGAAGACAAACACAAATAATGAGGTATTTGAGTCAAACTGACCAGCAATCTGATCACACAGCACAATGCAGTCTTCACCTCCAAATAAAACACTATACATGTAATTTAGAATTAGAGCTAAATTGCAGTTTAGCTTTTATGAAAATGGGGCAAGACAGTTTCCCTGCTCGGTGCAGGTAAAGAACAGGCTGTGCAAAACCAGCCAGCATAAAACACAGGAAACTAAAAAACCAAAGAGCTGAATAAAATTGTTTTACAGCAGTAATGAGTCCAGTTATAGTATATGGCACAAGCATGATAACCATGCTCACTGTAGTTATTAGAATGATATTAAATGCTCTTTTCTTCATGTGGTTTTCCTCCTCTCTCTCTCTCCCTCTCTCTCCTGGTCCTGACTGCTTCAGAGCTCTGAGAACAGCCACAAGACAAAACAACTGGACGGAGAGTAAAAGTAGCAACTGAATGGAGAAAAACCATGAATAGATATAAAAAATATTTGAGATTGAAGAAAGCAGGCAGAACAAACAGGATCCAAGGGTGTTTATCCAGACCACAGTGCAGCAGATCACTCTATATCTGAGAGGTTTGTACTTCAGAAAGGTCACAGGATGAACCACTGCCAGGTAACGCTCAACACAGATCAGACACTGAAACAGAGGACGACCGGTGAAAGCAAGTCCTTGTAGAAACGGTGTTAATGTTGAGAATCCTTGAAATCTTAGGGCATTTACCACGATACTTAATAAACAATTAAGAGAGAACATGATCTCACAAACAGAGAGATTGAGGTTGAAATACTCAGATGCGACTCCACTTCCTGTTCCTTTGACGATGAGCCACAGAACATAGGAGTGTATAAGAAAACCAAACATGAAATTTAAACCTGATGTATAACATTCTAGTATTTCAGATTCATGGGTAGTGGATGCTTCAGGTGTGGTGACATTCACTGCAGAATTATTCATTTTCTTTTGGTCTGCCTTGAGTCCACAAACTCAAATAGCACAGGAATAATTAAACAATCTAAAGAGGAAAAAAAAAACAAAAACAAAACAAATGACACCAAATCGAGATATGAGTAATTGACTTCAAACAAACCGTTGCTTAATTTCGATAAAGAAAAAAAGAGCCCCTTTTTATTTTAAAAGCAATCCATTTAACCTCCCCATAACCCTTCTAACATGACAGTGAAATTATTATACATCACTTAAGACTATTAAGAAAGAATCAATTAGAACAGAAGAATAAGTCACCTGACGAGTGAATGTCCGGTCTCTCTGGATTGAAATAAATTTCCCTGTTGTTTTATAGTCTGACTTCACACCTGCCATTAAGTGAATGTGCATGATTTTTTTATTCTACAATACACAGAATAGCACCTATGCAAACAACCAGGGGAGATAATGAGTTTCAGAAACCATAATGCTCAACACGAGATGCCAAGTGTAACACGTTTAAGCCACAGATGCAAACCCGGTAATCTATTAAGTATGGACTATTTATTATTTTGTTAACCCCCTTTTATATATATATATATATATATATATATATATATATATATATATAACATCACACTGAGATCAAATATACATATAGATATATCCCAAGAGCACACACAATAATAGACCAAGTGGGAAAAAGGATTATACAATCATGTTTTATATTGAATGGAGGCAAAAGAGTATTCCAGTGTGGTGCAGATAAAGAACAGGTTGTACAAGACCAGCCACCATAAAACAAATAAGACTAATAAACCAAAGATCTGAAAATTGTTTAGTCAGAGCGGTGAAAACTCCAGAAATAGTGTATGGCGCGTGCATGAGAACCATGCTCACTGTCGTTATCACAATGAGATCAAATGCCTTCTTCTTTATGGGGTTTTCCTGTCTTTCTCTTCTTCTCTTTCCCAGTCCTGACTGATTCAGAGCTCTGAGAACAGCAGAACAACTGGATGAAAAGGAAGAATAGCAACTCCATAGAAAAGAATATATATACCATGAATATATATAAAACCTTTTTGACATTATACAAAGCATGCATGACAAACAAGAGGCAAGAACAATTATCCAGACGACGGAGCAGCAGATCACTCTATATCTGAGAGGTTTGTACTTCAGAAAGGTTACTGGATGAACCACTGCCAGGTAACGCTCAACACAGATCAGACACTGAAACAGGATGACTGGTGAAGGCCAGTCCTGGTGAAAGCTGTGCTAATGGTGTGATTAAAATGCCTGTTATCAATAGACATAATAAAGAACTCAGAGAGAACAAGATCTCACAAATAGAAAGATTGAGGTTGAGTATCTCGGATGCAACTCCATTTCCTGTGATGATGAAAAGTATAGCACAGGAGTGCTTAAGAAGAGCAAATATAAAAAGTATGCTTGACACATAGATTTCTATCACGTTGTGAGGTTGGTAGATGCCTGATGTATGGTGAAGTTATTCATCATGTCCTCTGCTTTCACGTTCTCACTCCAAAATAAATGAGTAATTTATGACAAATTCAAACTAAAAACTGACTTTCAAAATAGAGCTCAATCTTAGTTTGTTTTAAAAATCTCCCAATAACCCTTAACATTGGATTTGCGTAAACAATAGTGTTTTTAAAATACTATAAAGCACAATAAAGGCACATAATTCAAATTAAAAGATGAGTTTTTCACCTGAAGAGTGAACGCTCCGAATCTGGATGAACATAAATCTCATTCCCATTTTATAGTCAGGCTTCACAGCTGTCATTAGTACGTTTGCATCATTTTATATTTTTGAAATATTACACAGTACATCAGCTATGCAAACAGTAAGTCTAAACAGCCGTTTAAAAAGGTACTTAGAATTAGATGCCAAATTGAACACATTCAAGCTGACATTTTGTAACAGTATATTGGTAGTTTTAGTGCATTTCGGGAAAGCACTTAAACATTTTTTTTTACCTTTTTTGTTCATAAATGTTTGCTACTGATTGTATGTATTTATACATATTAGCACCCATTTACTGCAGAGGATAAATTTCTCCAAAACTGTTTTAATCAAGAAACAAACTACCATCTAATCAACATCCATGGCCTGAGGATGGCCTGATTATATTTTCATGATTTTTCTTGGTAGTTTTGGGCAAACTATTTCTTTAATCAAAACAGTCACATGCTGGTCAGACGATGCTCTTTTAAATTTTCATAATGAAGTGGATGTAAATTGAAGCACTCAAAGGCATTTCAAATGTGTTTAGCCAGTATTAGCCAGCTACAGTAGCATGCAAAATAACTAGCTTGCTATTTGTTTCCAGCATTAAACAAATGTACAAGTTGTAGTTAACAACATACTGGCATTTCCATACATTTATTTTGTTGTTTTATAGGCAGTCATGCTTGAGGTTTGGGGTAGCACGGTCATTTATATTATTATGGCTATTCTCAATATTTGCATGATTCTGTGATTGTTGCCCTAGAACTGAGTCATTTGACTGAAGCAGCCCATTAGTTCTAGCTGCTGCAGTCTCCTTATATAATTTATATCAGTAAGAATTTTCACAGATATACACTTGTGAGCTCATTGTCAGTCAATCACCTTTATAGCACACTGTACATTAACAATTGTTTCAAAGCATCTTCACAGACAAATTAATTGTACTTTCAGAGCTGCTGTTTATTGTTTTTCAGTGGGGTAAAGAAAAAAACAGCATGAGAGTTTTCCAGTCCGGTGCAGAAAAAGAACAGGCAAGACTAAACCAGTCAGCATAAAACACATGTAACTAATTGACCAAAGGATCTGATTACTTATCTGTTTCACAAAAAAGAGAAATACAGTGATAGTGAATGGAACAAATGTGATAGTCATGCTCACAGTAGTTATTAGAATGAGATAAAACGCTCTTCTCTTCATGTGGTTTTCTTCCCCTCTCTCTTTCGCTCTCTCTCCTGGTCCTGACTGCTTTAGAGCTCTGAGAACAGCCGCACAGCAGAACAACTGAATAGAGAGGTACACTAGAAACTGTGCCAACAAAAAAACAGAGAACAACTCAGAGAGCAACAACAAAGAAATCATTATATTAACCCCACATGAGGCACAAATTGCCAGCCAGACAAAAACAGAACAAATCACTCTGTATCTGAGAGGTTTGTACTTTAGAAAGGTTACAGGATGAACCACTGCCAGGTAACGCTCAACACAGATCAGACACTGAAACAGAGGACGACCGGTCATTGCAAATCCAAATAAAAAATGTATTAATGCTTGGAGATGTAGAATTGGTAACCATTTTATGCATAGACTCATTAAAGAATTCACAGAAAAAAATAGTCCACAAACAGAGAGATTGAGGTTGAAGAGCTCTAAAGCCACTCCACTTCCTGTTCCTGTGACGATGAGCCATATAACATAGGAGTATGTTGGAAAACCAGACATGAAGCTGAATATAAACAGAGCCATTTCTAGTATGCCTATTTCCCAAAATGGATACACTGTAAGGTTGGTAGAGGAATGTGTTCTGGTAAAGTTCTCCATCTCTTCCATGTCTACTTCCTTCAGCCAGAGGCGCAAAGAACAAAGCTTGTGATCTATGGAAGGAGGGAAATCTAATTATAAATAATTATAAAATAAAGTTCTTACGTTTACAACGCAACTCTTAATTCTACTCTTCTTAAATATGTTGCCAAGTAATAATTTAAATAGTCATAGGGTTTCAAGCAGTGTTCACCTGAAGAGTGAATGTTCAGTCTGAATGTTCAAGAGTGAAAATTGAAATAGCTCACAGCTGTTTTTGTAAAGTCACTTCACAGCTGTCACGAGACCATGACTGAATGATTTCATTTACCTCACACAGGACACCAGCTGTGCTAAGTCAAAATAGGACACATAGATTTATTATTATTTATTGATTTATTATTATTATTAAATAATAATAATAATGAAGTCAGTTTGAATCTGCTTACTATGAGGGTGTAAAGGTATAGAATTTACTTATTACTAAAAACAGTCAAGTTAGGACACCCTATAAAAATCCCATGGTTTTCTTGACAGAATAAAGGACAAAATAAAAATAATTTAGTTACACTTGATAGTCAACTTTAGACATTGTACTAACTACTGTATAAGTAACCTTGAGACTACATGTCAAACATAGATATAATTGATATAGATATAGATATTAAGCAGACAGTCTACTAATACTCTAATGACTTCTAGTTGACATGAAGTTGCAAAGCTACTTACTGTTATCTAAAGTGGACTATCAAGATAAAGTGCTACCAAACATTATCTGGTTCTTGGCAGGTCTCAAAATTTGGAAAATAAAACATCAGATGAACAAAAACATATGACATATTGCACCATATTCATTGCGCAATATTCATTATTTATTTAAAAAAAATAAAGCCAAACTTTAAAAAAAAAAAATCATGTGTGACAAAGTTAGGATACCCTTAGTGATGACATAGGACTTAAAAGTGGAAATAGCAGTCAGGCATTTTAAATCTAACGCCTTTGAAAAAGTAAGCACCTCTATAAAAGCAGAGGTTTAACAGTTTGCTGGTCTGGAGCATTCAGGTGTGTGTTAACACACCACGACAAGAAGGTAAGACACCAGCAATGATCTTAAAGAAGCAATTGTTGCTGCTATCAATCTGAGATGAGTTTATAATGGCCATTTCCAAACAGTTTGAAGTCCATCATTTCTACAGTAAGGTAGATTATTCACATGTGGGAGACATTTAAAACAGACAACAAATTTGAGATCTTTGGCCATAATTCACAGCGCCATATTTGGTGAATGCCTAAAGAGCATATCAGCACAAACATCTCATACCAAAAGTCACAAACGCTTGTGGATGGCTGATGATTATGTGCCTGTTTTGTAGCCACAGGACCTGGGCACCTCACAGTCATTGAGTCGACCGTGAACTCTTATGCATACTTACCAATAAGTAATACTTATCTGTATAAGCCAAATGTGAGGCCATCCATCTGACAGCTAAAGCTTGGCCAAGATCGGGTCATGCAACAGGACAATGATCCTGAGCACACCAGCTAATTTACAACAGAAGGAGTGAAAAGAAGAGAATCAAGGCACCCCAATCAAAGGCCAGATCTAATCTTGACTGAAATGCTATGATGAGAGCTGTGCATAAACAAATTCCCCAAAACCTTGATAAACCAGATCAATGTTACAAAAAAAGAGTAGACCAAAATTCTCCAGAACTATGTGAGAGACAGAAAACAATTACTTTAAGTCATTGCTGCTAAAGTGGATATACAAGCTATTGAATCATAGGGTGTCTTAACTTTGTCACCCATAGCTTTTCCATTTTTGCTTTATTTTTTATATGTTTGTGTCATGTGATGTAGTTCACCTGAGGTTCTATTTTAAGAAATAACAAGAATTAGATATTTGTTTTTAATTATGAAATAGAAAACAATGGAATTCAACAGGGTGTCTTAACTTTTCACATGACAGCATACTGTATATGATTTTGCATATATAACATTTCATTTCAAATATTCTAAATTCTGCAGCCTTGAATGAAATACCATTTTTTCAGCTAAATGATCATGATGAATGGTTCGTCTGCGTCCTTTCAATGTCCATTATTTAGTTAATGTGAATTGAAGCAAGTGAATCTTGAAAAATGTTTCAAAAAATGTTAAGCCAATAAAAAAGAAAACAAAAAACAGCTTTTCTCACACCGTTACACAAATTAAAATTTATGACATACTGTGGTCACAGACAAAACAGTGCTCAAATATGCGAGAGCCCGGGTAAAGGGTCCTAATATCCATAAAGTAAAAAAAATAAAAAATAAAATAAATAACTTATCATGTTACAGATGGCAGAAGAGCTTTCCAAGTTGGTGCAGAAAAATAATTGGCGGTACAAAATTAGCCAGAGTAAAAGAAATAAAACTAAATGACCATAGAATCTGAGAAGGCTGCCCTGTCAAAGCAGATACCAGTCCAGATACAGTAAATGGAACATATATTATAACCGTGTTCACAGTAGTTATTAGAATGAGATAAAACACTCTTCTCTTCGTGTGGTTTTCTGCCCTTTCTCTCCCTCTCTCTCCTGGTCCTGACTGCTTCAGAGCTCTGAGAACAGCCAAACTGCAGAACAACTGGATGGAGAGGAAGAGGACAAACTGCAGCGAGAGGAACCACACATATATAAAAATACGAGAAAATAAGAGAAAACTAAACATGCAGATTAAACAGGATCCAAATATAATGATCCAGGTCACAGTGCAGCAGATCACTCTATATCTGAGAGGTTTGTACTTCACAAAGGTTACAGGATGAACCACTGCCAGGTAACGCTCAACACAGATCAGACACTGAAACAGAGGACGACCAGTGATGACAAATCCTGTAAAAAACTGGCATGATGCTTCTAGACTTAGAAACCGAAACCATTTTGTTAAAAAAAAGAGCAAAGAGTTCATAGAGAAAAAGAGCCCACAAACAGTGAGATGAAGGATAAAGAACTCTGATGGAGCTCCAGTTCCTCTTCCTGTGATGATGAGCCAGATCACATAGATGTTTGTAGGAAGACCAATCATGAAATTGAAGCCAAAAACATACAGTTCTATGAAGCCAATTTCGTAAAATTCAGATGATGTGAGGTTGGTGGATGCTTCGTGTGTTAAGTTCACTGCAGGGTTATTCATTTCATTCTCTTCTTCTCACAGCAAATACTGCATATTGTGATCTATAGAGAGAAGTGCAAATACCAAATAGGTTAATGGTCAGATTTCATTAACAGTACATCGGTTAAATTACAACAAGCTATGAAGGTCAAATGTGAGGGTAAAATTGATGCACACTGCGTTTCAATATACAATCCTTGTAGATTGTGATATATTTATAGAAATTAAAACAAGATAATACTTCCCTTCCAATGACAGAACTCAATCTCCTCATAAACCCCAAAACATGACTGGTAACAACAGTAGCATTGTTATAAATCTGTCAGCAAAACGGAAGAAAATGATTTGAACCGAAAGGAGTTAAATTGTTACCTGAAGAGTGAGTGCTCAGTCTCAATGCTCATACTTTTCAGCCGTGATTTTATATTCTCACTATCACATACAGTAGTACATCAGCTATGCAAACAATCCTTTTTTAAGGAAATGGTACCTAACTTCAGAAAACACCCAGAACACATTAAAAAAGCCACAGATGCAAAAAAAAGTATATGGATTATTTAATGCACAGGACATTTCTTTCATGCACACACACGCACAATATGAAAACACATAGAACATGCAACATTGCGGCAGAACACAAATGAGACACTTTGCATGGATAATCAAGCCTTGGGGGCCCTCTTTTAGAAAATTATAGGTAATTAAAATTATGTGGTATGATGACTGGTTTTAAAATGGGCAGCAACATTCACTTGATCCTTGATCTGTCCCACATTTATATCGATTAATCAAAAAAGTATTGGTCTAATAAAGTTAGTGTGGACTGAAGCACTATTTTATCTGTGTTGTGGTTATTGACATTTGTGTACATGTATTTATTTAGATGTTTTATAGGCAGTCATGCTTGAGGTTTGAGCATGGATTATCATTTATATTATTATGATAATGCTTAACATTTGCATGATTTCAAGATTATTGCTATTGAGTCATTTGACTGAAGTAATCCATTACTTCCAGCTGCTACAAACATACTTTTCTCCATTGTTCTCCATATATAATTTCTTTATTAGATTAAAAGACATAATACAGGCAACACTTAAGTACATGCCCATGGGTGGCAAATGTGGGCCCCATTATGGGCTTGCACCTGGGATCCACATGGGGGCCAGCCGTAGAAGCCCAGACATACTAAAAGTGGGACCTGTAAGGGTACTGTATGGGTCCTAACTGGGCAATTCATTCCAAACCCATTTGGGCCCCACCTGCCCAAAGGGTTTTAAAGTGGGTTTTTAACTGGGCAATACATGTCAGACCCATTTGGGGCCCACCAGTCTGAAGGGGTCTAAAGTGGGCTTGAACCAGGATTCAACCGTGAATGCCCATATGGGCTTAAAGTGGGCTCTGGAAGGATCTTATATTTGTCCTAACTGGGCAATTCATGCAAGGCCTATCTAAGCCCAACCATGCCAAATGGTTTAAGGAATCAATCTAAGAAAAAATAAAAACGAAGAATGAATATAACAAGTACAAGATCAAAAAGAAGCCACGTGATGCTTTGAACTGCAAGAAATATATTAAATCGAACAACAAAAATTATCTTTAAAAACAATGTCACAACATACAGGTAAACTTAAAAATATTTATAAAAAAAATCTCTGAAAAAAGAAACTCAAAAAAATACAATACAAAATACACTGAACAAATGACATTGAACAACAAACATAATCTTTAACAATTAAATTTTTACAACATACCGGTAAATAAATCAAATATATATATATTTAAATCTCTGGGAAAAAGAAAACAAAACAACTCTCCAAAAAATACATCCAAATACACTCATGGCGTTTGTGTTGCCGATGCTCTTTTTTCTCTTAGGGCTCTTGCAGACCTCTCCCCGCCACAGTAACGTGTGCCTGTGAACCATTTCCCCATCCTTTTGGTTAACATTATCAGTTATTGCGTTACTCTTCAGTGCATCTAAATACAAGAGAGCCAATTTAAAATTCATAAATTAAAGGATATGTGAGAGAATTAACAAATGAGATAACTGCTTCTCTGGCTTCATTATGAATGAGCCTAAGGTGCTGTTGTGCATAACAGGCAATGGTGGAAAGAGTACTGAAATATGCCATGCAGGAATCCATATTTGTGTTCCCAGTTCAAACCCATGCCCACTTGGCCCATAAATATCCCATTCAAGACCCATGTATGCGTTCCAGATCAAAACCTACATGGGACATGCTGATTTCACCCAGCCAAAGCCCATGCCCACACAGTTCCCAATGGAACCCCTAGTTAACCCATCTGGGCCCCACGTGTCATTGCTGGCTGGGAAGGTAATAGGACATTTTGGGATTCATGTCATACAGGTCGGCACTAATACAAAGTTCAAAATAGCATAAAGAAAAACAATAGTTCACACCTTAAGTAAAAGAGATCAAGTTATCTTTACACGGTTACGAACATGACATTCAAATCTAAATAATATTTTACACATTATAGGGAAGCATAGCACAGGATTATGTGAAGTCTGCTTGACGGAAGAGTCTGTAGAACATGTGTTGAAGGAATATATGAAGATATATGAAAAAAGCAGAAGGGTGCCAGGAATTCACCATAAACAGTTTTTTAAATGATGGTCTAAATTCTGGAAAACAAATAAATGCAGTCATGAGATTTATTAAAAATAGTGGGTTATATAATGGGATTTAGGAAGGATTAGCTCATTCTCTTCTAACTCCATCACAGTAGATGGCGGTATGCACCTTGAAGTTGGTTTGCAACCCGCCATAAAACCAAAAGAATTGTTCCAGATTATCTCTGCACGATCATCCAGGACATTTCTTTACTCTGTTTCCTTTGTGTTTGTGCCTTTAAGTCTGTTACTTTTCTCTAGAGTTTGAACGAATGTATATGCACAAATAACTAAGAAACTCATAAGTCAGATTTTATGAACAAATTATTCTTTAGTGACGATGATACTAAGCAGAGCACAAAGGCAGCCCTTTGTTATGTTCATTTAAATAATATTATAAACAATGTAAATTAATTTGCATTTATTTGTGAATCCTCTGTAACAAGACACTTGTGTTTCAGTTTTACAAGAACGAAAGAGGAAAGAACATTACAGTAAAACATTCAACTTTACTCCTGCGTCTGCCCCTTTTCTGACTTCTGTTAGCTATTTGTCAGTTTTGCGTAGATGAAACCTGCATCTAGGACAGAATAACAGAAAACTTTTGACGGAACTTTCAAAGTTTTTAATTTTTAAAATGTTCGAACAACAAAAAATGAGTTGGTAATTCGTACAAATTTGTACAACTTCACTCGTACAATTTTGTACGCTTTGTCTAAAACCTCCATGTGCTTTCTCTTGTTTGTAACTCCGCCTCCCTAATCAGTCCCTCACTCCCTGCCAGTCATGGTAGCCCAGGTGTTTCTAATTATGTCCTGATTATGTTTGTATGAATACTGTGTCTTGTGAAATGCCCAGTTTTCAGTTGTTGAAGTGATTCATGCTTGTGATTGTCTGCATTGTACTCGTGAATTTGTCAGCTATTTTGTCTTTGTGTTGTTTAATAAATGTTCCTGTTCCTTGAATCACCTGCCTCCTAGCCTGTTTGCCCCAGCTGGGAAACGAATATGATTCATTATTAAGGTTTCTTTGTACAAATTGTTCCTGTGTCCTAGTTGTCTTGTTTATAGTATGTTTTCCCGTGTACTGACCTTGACCTGTTTTGCCCCTCTGGATACTACTTGCTCCTCAATCCTCCTTTGCTCCTGAAAATAGGCGATTATTTATATACAGTGCTGCTTGAAAGTTTGTGAACCCCTTGAGCAGTACAGATGTTTCCGTTGTTTTACCATGATTTCCTCATTTCATCATCTCCAGTTTTTAAGTATGAAATGTCACATATATGTTTGTCAATTGCATGTACTTGTTTAGTGGTACTTGTTTAAGTAGCCAGAAAACAACATGAAACATGGAAT
>JAUMHP010002840.1:0-16120 GCA_032361065.1 Enteromius trimaculatus
CGAACTCTTCGACTGTTCCTTGTCTGTTTGATTATGTCAAATTGATCTTTATCTCACATCTGTACATGTACAAACCACTACTACATTTACAGTAAACATTACTTTGGTGTAAAGCTGCTTTGCAATGATTTGTATCATGAAAAGCGCTATACAAATAAATTTTAATTGAATTGAATTAATGTCCATTTTTATTTATTTTTATATTTTTGAGCAGACCATTTATAATTTATTCTGAGCTGATTTGAGTTGTCTACAAATGATCATATAATAAGTTACATAAGTTGTAAAATGTAACTTCTTGAGCTGAAACAAAGAGTACCTTTAACTTTAAGTTACCCTTTCAGTCGAATCACTTCGACGTTACATATGGGAACTCGCCAGAGAAACCAGATTGCCTTTGAGATTTAAACAAAAGGCCAATGAATATTGGCATGCATTTGATTGCGCTCAGGTGCACCTCATCACAGCGTAAGTGTAAGAGGGCACGAGCGGAATGCACATGCAGATTTTCGCTTCAGAGCTGGAGCCATTCTGAGCTGCTACAGGAGACCCCCTCTGCGAGTTCTGGAGAACGTTTGAGGAAGAGTCCTGATTTCAAAAGTTTCTGCTTTCCTGCTCTCTCGTCTGACAGCATTTTATCTGGGCGGCTGTCAGTGGCTCCTGCGGACTGGTAGCCTTTTAAAAGGCTGGATGTGCCAGTCATCTTGCAAATCCAGCGAACAAAGACCTTTTGAGGGCAACCGGGAGAAAGAGCCCGTTTTTCCCACGGTTGGTGACGCATACTCGGGAATGTCGAGCCGATCGTGCACTTCTGGGTGCGTGAGTTTCCTCACCTCCTCGGACGGGCATGAACGCTGTGTCTGGGTCGAGCACATGCTGAGGCAGCTTTTGTGAATGGTCAATGCGCTCATTGCGAGCGTACGACCATGGCTACATTGAAGTCCTGCCTCTCGCGAAACGGCTCCCCTTGCATCCTTCCCGCGCCGCGGCGAGGCGCCTGGGGGATTTCTAGGTGAGCGTTAAGAATGATCCGTCCGGAGTAACAGCCGTGCGGACTTCTGATGCACCATGTAGTCCCGTGGTCCTCCTTTAGGAGACTGCTCCCCCTGTAACAGGGCTGAGTGTGTCCTTCAGAGCGCCCCAAAAGGATGAGATGTCTTCGGCAGCATCAGAGGGTGAGTCAGATGGTAAGGCTGAATCCGCCTCGAGAGGGCACCGCGCTGCGGTGTCTGCCCCGCGGTGGATACCAAACTGTCTGCTCTGCTCCTCTGAACCGCGATAGGAATTGGTTTGGAGGTGCTGCGGCACGGTTTGGAGGTGCCGACCCTTCGTGGCTGGATGATTGGTTTCTGGGGGTTAAAGATGCGGCTCCGCCACGCTCTCTCCCAGTGCCATTCTTCCCGGGGGTGCACAAAAAGCTTTCCAGATTGTGGCGAGCCCCTTACTTGTCATGCCTGCGCCCAGGCTCTTCGCCCCTCACCTCTCTTGATGGCGGTGCAGCCAGGGGGTATGCGGTGATCCCTCAGGTGGAGCCCACTGTGGCAGTGCAATTATGCCCACGCAGTGCCTCCGTCTGTGGTGAGCGTCCCAGTCTCCTGTCCGAGGCGTGTAGGCTATCGTCTGCTCTCGCCGGCGATGTCTTCTACGCTGCCGGGCATGCTGCCAACGCCATGCACGCGCTCGCAACATTCCAGGTCTACCAGACTAAAGTGTTGCAGCTCCTGCACAAGAGTGGGCCAGACCAGGGGGCAGTGCAGGAACTCCGCGCTGTGACTGACCTCGCTCTTCGGACGATGAAGGTCCAGGAGCGACTTCAATAGCTGAGCTTGACGCAGGTGCTGGCCGCCGAGAGAGTACGCCCCCATCTTCCAGGCCAGCCTATTCGGCAACACTGTCGAGGACTTAGCCCAGGAGTTCTCCACAGTTCAGTAGCAGACCGAGGCGATGCTATGCGATCCAGTTCGCCAGGCGCCCGCCCAGTATCGCAGCATTCGCTCTACCTTGGTCCGCCTAGAGAGCCAAGCTGCCGTACTGCACGTGGAGATTGCTGTCCTACTGGTGAAGGAAGCAATCGAGCCTGTCCCTCCAGCCGAGATGAGGCCGGGGTTTTACAGCCCTTACTTCATCGTGTCCAAAAAGAGTGGTGGGTTGAGACCGATCCTGGATCTCAGAGCTTTGAATCGGTCTCTTCTCAAGAAACCGTTCAAAATGCTCACTCCGAAGCGCATTCTAACATGCATTCGGAAACGGGATTGGTTTGCAGCCATCGACCTGAAGGACGCTTACTTTCATGTCTTGATTCTGCCTCGACACAGACCCCTTCTGCGGCTGGCTGATAGTAGCTCACTCGAAGGAATTGTTGTGTATGCACAGGGACATTTGGGTCTTCAGGTCAACCAAGAGAAGACCAAACTCTCCCCAGTGCAGAGGATCTCTTATCTCGGTATGGAGCTGGACTCGATCGAAATGACTGCCCGCCTCACCAGCGAGCGTGCGCAGGCCACGCTAAACTGCCAAGATACATTCAGGCACAAAACAGCGGATCCTCTTAAAACTTTTCAGAGGCTCCTGGGGCATATGGCAGCTGCAGCCGCGCTCACGCCGCTGGGCTTGTTACATATAAGACCGCTTCAGCGATGGTTACACGATCGGGTCCCGAGATGTGCATTCTGCTCATGCCCTCTTATACTCACGCAGTGATGAGATGCACCTGAGCGCAATCAAATGCACAACAATATACATTTGCCTTTTGTTTAAAGCTCAAAGGCAATCTGGTCTCTCTGGCGAGTTCCCATATGTAACGTCTCCGTTCCCTCCTTCAGGGAACGTCGGTTAAGTACGTAACCTAGACGTTTTTAAGGCAGCAGGCCTTTATGCCCGATGGAACATTCTGCTTGGTCACCGTGAGATCCCTCAGGCGCCTCACCATCGCAGCCGAGAAGACTTTATGGCTCCCTGAACTGCCACGGGAAGGGCGCGAGGGGAGCCGTCTCGCGCACAAGAGGTGGGATCTCAGCGTAGCGATGGTTATGTGCTCGCAATGAACTCATGAGTCATCTGCAAGCGCCGCCTCAGTGTATATTTTTCAGCAGACCATTTATAATTTATTCTGAGCTGATTTGAGTTGTCTTCAAATGATCATGTAAGTCCAGTTACTATAAGTTACCTTGCTTATCCATCCATCCATTTATTTATTATTTGTTTGCTTATTTTATTATTTTTTATTTATCTTGTATTAGTATAACATTTACAGAAATTAATTAATTCAATAAAGTGTGGTGTAAATAATATTTTTATTTTATTCTAAATTTCAATGGCAATTTTTTGAAAACTAATTTAAATGCCAATTTATTAGAAAACATTTTTTTTTATATTTGTGTCTTTAATAGTTTGACTGCCACAATTAACTAAGTTCTTCAAAAGCTTTTATACCTGAAATCCTAAACTATAATCAATTTTATGTGATTGTAAATTAAGCCA
Source organism: Enteromius trimaculatus (assembly GCA_032361065.1). Lineage (NCBI taxonomy): Eukaryota > Metazoa > Chordata > Actinopteri > Cypriniformes > Cyprinidae > Enteromius > Enteromius trimaculatus. Next base: position 3,481 of record JAUMHP010002840.1, read on the forward strand.
TGGATTTAATTTCTGGCTCCCAAATACTATTGTTCTACTCTGCAAATCTGATTTATGAGCACTCAGATTGGCCTCTTTTATTGGTAAGACGTGCTCTCGTGTCTTGAAGGCATCCAGACTATAGAACTTCCTGCATTCTTGAACTTGGAGGGGGACAAAAATGAGGAAACGATATCTGCAAGCAAACCTGACCCCTCTATAAACTGATCTTCAATGATGAATTCCTCCCTGGAAGCTTTGAGCTCCATGATGCGCTCCAACAGACCAGTCCACAGAAGTGTCTGAAATGCTCTGGGGATTTATGATGGTCAGTGAATCATGTTATTTTTAGCAGGGCCTAGAAAATGGACTTGGTCTTTAGCTCCATTGTTTTATAAACAATAGTGTATCCTCGCCCCTCGGCAGGCGCCGAACAAGGTGCCTGTCCTTTGTTCCACTCCTCAGGGGAGTGAACGGTGGAGGGCTCTGTCGGGACAACAGCGGGCGGTCGCGTGCGATGACAGGCCAGCTGTCACCTGCTGTCCCGGCGCCAGCCACCAACCCCTAAGACACGTGTCGTTGACAAAAAAAAAAGTTCTTTGTTCCAGAAAATCCAAGGTTGCTCCTCGACATTAAGGATTTTATTAAACAGTTGCATAATCAGCTGCATAAATAAAAGCTGCTGGTTTTTATTTTTTAGACGTGGCTACATGAATTTCAGATATTTGTCACAAAGTATGTCTCAATACAACTGATATTAGTTTTTATTTTTTTAATAAATGTGTTGCTTTTTTTCATTTCAGTTAAAATCTCAGTCATTTTGTGGTTTTGAGAACTTTATAGATATATTTTTTTCAATTTGTCTATGCAGTGTTTAATAAAGTAATTTTATTGGTAACAATTTACATTCGTTACCATTAGTTAATGTGTATTTATGACAGTATTTTTTCATCTTAGTGAATGTTAGTTAATAAAAATACAATTTATGGAGCATTAATTAATGACACAAACACAACTTTAACATAAAATTAACTTATTAATTAATATTAATAAATGCTGTAGAATTTAAATTTATTCTTGGTTCATGTTAAATTATCTTTATGTTAACTAATGAACCTTATTGTAAAGTGTTATATCTTTTATTTATTTATTTTAAATAAATAAATTTTGTTTTAGTCATTAGTCAGACTGTTTAGATTCACTGTCAGAAATAAAGGTACAAAAGCTGTCACTGGTGCAGTAAGCTTTTAAAAGGTACACTTTTATTCAAATATATATACACTTTAAGTACTAATATGTATGGTTTTAGTTTTATTTAGCTGTAATAAACCTGCTTAATTGTTCAACAATAACCACAAGGTGGCGTCATACAACAGATGACGGTGTAGAAATGCCAAGGTCATGGGATTGGTTCACAACAGTGCAGTGTTGTTGCTTTGGATAAAAACGTTTGCTAAATGCATAAATGTTTGATGCAAGCCAGCCTTGAAGCTTCTTGCATGCTTGTGCCATGTCTCCAGCTTATGCATTTAATCAGATACTTTCAAATGGAAAATTATGTTTTAAGAAAGTATACAGTGTGATATTGCTGCCTACACACACACACACACACAAACATATACATATATTATTTATTTAAATTTTAAATAACGCTTACTTAAGTGTTTTAATTATTTTAAAATATTATTTTGTTTTAACTTAGTCTTTTATTGTGTTTTGTCATTATTTATTTATTTAAATCTTTACATAGTTTTTAATATTTAATATTTCAGTTTTTATTTTAGTTATTTTAATACATCAACAAACTAAATGATGAGATTTTTTCTTCTTTTTTTCTTTAGTTTTTTGTTATGTTTTTTTTTTAATTACTGATAGTGTGATTTTTATATCCTGACATAAATAATAAAACCCTTCTATGTGTATGTGTGTGTGTGTGTGTGTGTATTCTGTCTTAAAAGACTTGTCGTGAGCAAATTAGCAGTGCTTGATCTCCACTTCCTCATCAGTTCTTTAAACAGCAATCAGCCCTGACTTTTCCCAGATTTTCTCCTTCTGTTATGTAACCTTTCTGCTTCTCCGTTCTCCGTGAGCATGTGAAATGCCAAGCGTGTGTCAGCCTCAGCAGTGGTGTGCAAGGTGCAGGTCCCCAATCCTTCACAATGGCTCCAACTCTATCAGGCCTCCCCAGATGTCAGCTTGTGGATCTCACCTTCCAGTCTGACCCGGGTCTGACATTTTGATGAAGCATTCAGGCAGTGCTAATGAGCCATCAACAATATTTCTTCTACAGATTTGGCGTCTCCCTGCTAACCTTCGCTCGGTGCTGTTTTTATCCAAGACATTCCAAGCAGTTCCCCTGACCTTTCCAATGCCAAGCCCTTAGAAAGCCATGATTAGCGGTGTTTGAATGGTCAGGATAACGTAAGATCACATAAGGGAAGTAGTAAAATCTTACTAATTTGCTCTACATTTTCTTAAACTAAACATACAAAATCTGGTGTAGGATTTCTGTTGTATACTGATCAGTTTGATCGAAAGGTATTTCATGGTCTCTTGACAAAATGTCAATATTTGTCCAATTTGTCCAATATTTGATTTTTATAAATAATATAAGCCCCCACAACCTTTCAGCACTGAAGTGGAAGAATTCCCACTTTAAATGTCCAACAAAAAGAGAAAACATTATGATTAAATGGCACAGAGCATGTTTGTATCAAAATGTTTGATCACAATCTAATAAACATTTATAGCAAAAAAAAACTTTTCACTCAGTGTTTGTGTTGTCATTAATTAATTTCTTTTTATTTCAAAATTGCAAGTGTATTTCAAAGTTAATTAAAAAGTAATGGCAAGAACACACTGAATTGAGCGTGTTTAAAGTAGATTTTCTTGTAAAATATTTTTAGAATATAAAGTGTGACCTGAAAATACTATTGCCCTCTTTCTACTTTGAAATTCACCTTCGTTTATTTGTAATTAGGCCTCCTTGTGAAATTTACTAGCTATTTTTCTAACGTCCAAAACACACTGCATGATTTTAGCAATCCTAAAAGATCGCTGCATGTCACACTGTGTGACATGGATCTAAACTTGGCTACAGTATGATTATCGACTCGATATGATGCATGTTAGCCTACTATAAAAGAATAAAAATTCATCAGCATGCGCTAGTGGTAAAAGCAGCTGTCTTTTGTTATGTGTGATGAAAAAAGTGGCAAAAGGCGAATGGAAAAGAGCTTGAGGTAAGCAGTTTTATATTTTAGCATGTCATATTTAGATTTTCTGGTCAGAAAACCTGGGTTAATTTATAGCAGCTAACTCACTGTATAATAATCATGCTAAATTTCTAATACCGTCATCGTAAGCTATTTTGACAACGGTCGTCTATATCCTTTCTCATTGTACGACATTGTACGACCAACATCTGGGAAAGACGATACTTATTCAGTGTGTTTAGAGTTTAAGTAAAAAAATAGTTTGGCAGTACATTCTAGTAGTAAGCAAAATAATCTCTTCGAGAGTACACTATTTCTCGGTGTAATCGCAAACACCGCCAATTATCTCAAGAACCTTTACTTCTGTAGCAGTCAGAGTTAATGAAATAGCATCAAACGCAAGACGGATATAAAGGAACATGATGCAAACATGAAAAGGAATTACGCTTGACTAAAAATAAATTCGCTACGTGGAGATGCCTAATCCAACATTTCTTCCAGGCTACATTCTTAATATCGAGAGGGGTAAAAACAAAGTGAAAGGGAGTGAGTCATCACTGCATACCCCCCTAGTCTGAGTAAAAATACACACATACACACGCTCTCAGGAGCATATGGTCTCTACGCGCCACTGGTATTACCTAACTACAGGAGTGGGCGGCAGCCATCGCCATGTTTAATTCATCAACACTGAATTAAATCAAGCGAATAACTTTGAAAACCGTTATTACACCTTCTCTCCTCTGCACTTTCATCTCATTTCTTTGCCAGGGCTTCTCAATAAAGAATGAATCATGCGTCTCATCAGCTATCAACAAAAGAGAATCAAGTTTGGCGACACTGCGAGCAAACTTTCCAAAATTTATTTATTTCAGATTTTGCACGGCATTAAATCAGTGGCTCTGGGCTGGCTTTATTTGAAGATGCAGTGGGTATCAAATGGTGACCAAAATTTATTATCTTAAAGTAGGCTGTTACATTTTTAATAGTAGCCAAAATTCATTGGCAAGAAACAAAATTTGCATTAAAATGTTGGATTGGATGCTTGGTCTGAGACATTAACAACAACAAATAGGCTATTGTGGTAGGGTTTTTTCTTCATATTCTGCAAAGTATACAAATTATAATTATACTGTTAATTACATTTCAATATATGCATGCGTGATTTTAACAATCCTAAGACTCATTTTGGAACGGTTGAGAACCACTATATATATATATATATATATTAAACACAGCTGCATAAAGCTGATATTAAAACACAATTTAAATACAAAAAAGTATAAATATGCAAAACCTGCTGTCATAAATATTGGATTGTAAAGAAAGGAGTTATTAGGAAAAGTCCTTGTGCTTTGGATGAAATAGCTCAAGCTATTCACTAGGTATTGTACTGTTTTGTTTGAAAGACCGACCTTAGAGACCATTAATGTACATGATGCAAGCATCTAAAACAGGGCTGTAATCTCATGTGACTCATTACACAAGCAGACCCTTCAGGTTTGTGTGATAAAAAGAAACGTTTTCTACCTACAGACCCACAGGAGGCGCCAGAGCACAGACTGGAGATAGAGGAACGCAAGTAGAAGAGACTGTCTTAGTTCACAAGCTCTCAGTATCAAACATAAATGCAGTTATTTTTATTAAACAAAGCCAATCTTCACAACTTTTGCAAACAACAACAGTTGAATCTCAGAGCAATGAAAGATTATTATTTGTTGCATAGCAACTTACATTTGGGTTTGTTTCTCGCACAAAAAAATTCACATGACTTCAAAAGATGCACACACTTCATATGGACTGCTTTTAAAATATCATTTTATGATATAATGTGGTGTTTTTGAAGAGTCATAGTCCTTTTAAAAATGTTATATGTGGAGAAGATTATTTGGGTTCCACAGAAAAACTTGTTCACTTATGATCACAAAAAAAAAATAATTCACAAAACCAAATTAACAAATAATCATAGTTCAAATGTTAGGACAGTCTGAGATGGTTTCTGTTTGGAGTTTTAATTTTCTGACTTCTAATGACTTTGTTACTCTTTCTTGTCGTGACAAGATGAAGGTTTTATCAAGAAATTAAGATATCAATGATGTTACATTCTTCTATTTTACTTTAAACAGAACACAATTTAGACACAAAGAATATATGAACATTTTACACAAATATATAAATACACTTTAAGCAATACTGACTAAAAATTCAATAAATTAATATTATCTACCCTATTGACTATGCTTTCGGGATATTTGGAAATGATGTAAAGAATCCAGTGCTTTAAATCCCAAATTTCTGGGCAGATGAGGGGCAAATCTGAAAAGCAAGGACATAATGTAATATGCAATTTCCTTTCTTCTCTCTCCCATTAGCTTTTGAGACTCCAAAACTTTCCTGCTCAGCGTTCAAGTACCCTTATTGACTGGTGTTGTGCTTCCAGTGGGGGAGAGGAGGATTCACAGACAGTTACCCAGAGATGATGCCCTTTCTGCAGGTATGTGGCAGCGCTCTGGTCCCTTGAGCTGTGGAGCTAGAGGAGGATTATTAGACATGGTGTGTGGACCACAAATCAGCTGATGTATGATCCAGCAGAAGTCTCCCCCGAGCAACGGGATTCACCCACTAATGCCGAGGATGTGTAATGTTCAGTTGCCAGGGTTTCGGCACGGATCCAGATCCGTTCAGATGATTTAAGAGAATAAAAGGAATAATAGCTAAACTGATTGCTTCATGGGTTGCTTTAAATTGAAGCAATATTAAGGGCGTTTTGCTTAAGAGAGACTTGGATTACGTTTAAAGACATGCTGTGGGTTTCGTCATCATCATTAAAGGCATGCTGTTAGTTACCACAGACAATCATTTCAACTCCTCCTTCAGGTTTAAAAACAAACAGCATTTACAGTAAGGGCAGGACATTTCTCTGAAATAAATATTCAGATAGAAATATGAGCTTAACACTTTTGTTTGAACCCACCAGATTGTGATCCAATGATAGATATCCCCCCCCGGTTTCACAGACAAGGGTTAAGCCTTGTCCTAGAATAAATGTAAATCTGAGCTGTTTCAGGTGAAATATCCTTGCACTGACTGATCTTAACATGTCAGTGGCATCTGTTTTGTCTCAAGATGTATAATAATATTTTTTTTTCTAGGCATGTTTATAAAAATTACTTATATGTTCTAATTGAACTATGGCCTAATGCTGGTTTAGGCTAAGTCTATGAAACCAGGCCTTAAACTTGTGGATTATTGTGATGTTTTTAGCAGCTGTTTGGACTCATTCTGACGGAAACCATTCACTGCAGATGATGTGCTTGGTGAGCAAATGATGTTAACTTTCTACAAAGCATGTTTTTACACGGAGTTCAACTTGTTATGGAACAATTCGTTTGATTGCGGCTGGAATTTTGCAAGCCACAAACCTGAATCAAACTGAAATGTGGAGTGATTTGATTTATATTCATTTGGGAGTGACTGGAAAAGCTCAGGCTGATATTTTCCTTACTCTCTGAGTTATCTGTACAGGTCTTTATTTAGCACGTTCCGTTGAGACATAACCCCGACCAACAATCTTCCTGCTGGTTCTTCTGGAAAATTTGACGGTGTCCTGTATTTGGTAAGGACATGAAACATAAATAAAACACATTCTCAATACATTTTGATCTTAAATATGCTTTCTCTAATGACATTCTAGGCACTTAAAGATGAAAAAGGAATAGGCCAATCGTTTTTTTTTTTTGGTGAGATTTTTTTTTGCCAGGGCATTTAGGCTAAAGATTTTTCAGTCTGCCTTGCCATGGATCGACATTTCCATTAGTATCCAAAGGAACGCAGACCTAAAGTACTTCAACAGCGACAACAGATTTAGTCCTTTTTGTGCTTAAACTTTAAATCATATTGAATTGTTATTCCACTTGCACTTTCATTTCTATTACCTTCACAGAAATAATGATTAGTGCTTTATGGGCAGAATATGAGCTAATGAAGATTTTTGGACGTTGTTCCCTGACCTATGTTTTTTCCCAATATGTTAAGCATTTATATATAGACCAGCTATCTGTCAGGTTTAGTATGAAGGATACGTTTGTTAATTTTAAACTTGATCAAGTGTTATTTTTTTACGCCATGCACTAAAAGAACCAGTAGCAGCATGCTTGTTAAAGAATATTCACACGTCTTTTTGCATAAAGGTGTCTGCTAAATAGAAAAATACAAAAGTAACATGATATAAATTAGCTACCATAACAAAGTGTGTCCAGAGTCACATTCGTCTGATTCAGAGATCACTTATAAGCGCCACTCTGGGTTGCCAAGTCTGTGGTTTTTTCCCTTGGAATTGGGCTTCTTTTAAACTGTTTCTGTGGGTTGCTTTTTCCTTTCTGGTTAAAGGTTTGATATATTGCACAAATTGTATTTGACTGAAATGCTTGTACTGACATATTTTACCCATTTCATATTGGAAGTAGTGACAAAACTGTGCTAGGTGATAAGTTTTGTGACAAAGGGGCACCAGAAGGATTTGAGCCCCTTTATGAAGGTAGATTACGTTTTACATCATTGTATGATTTCAAACATATTTATGAAGTACTGGTGTTTTAAGGCCTTTATTTTAAAGCCAAATTTTAAATACTCTCTCATCACAAACATACAGGAAATATATTTATATTTTATATATTTTATATATTTTATATATTTATATCTCCAACACTTGAGTCCGTGAGTCATTGCCTGAATCATATCGGTAGAGCGACCTGTGGGCTTCCTCTGCAAACACACTATAAAACAAGACATGAAAAAGCACAGAATGATTTCCGTAAAGGTGAAGCAAGAGGAATCAAGACCGTTTAAAAAAAAGGTGAGGAAATAAATCAAGAGGGGCAGATTAAATGGAACCTAATTGATTGAGACCATATGGGAAGCAGCATGCATTAGGAACACCTGCACTGATGTCCGGAGTGAAATCACACGTAAGGCAACAGTCTAGCAGATGGCTGGGAACACAGGTCAAATGCCAGATGAATGAAGTACGGAGGAAATACTGCCGTCTGAAAAAGCACTTAGCACTGTTGCTTTAGGTCAGATCACAGAGCGAAGACAGATGAGGAAGGACCCCAGAGAGGACCAGACAGAAAAGTGAAGAGAACCGGAAAGTAAACGACCTTGGTGCAGTAATAAAACGAGGATCACACAGCCACCAGCTCGTAAAAAGATTCACAATGTTGCTATTGATATCACTTGTGTGTGTGCACCGAGAACGGACATACTTTTTCTCATTAGGACTGTTTGAGATACTCAGAGGTTTTCCAAAATACAGAAGTGCTGTTTGTTGATCCCACAGGCATGTTTGCATGAATAAATTTCACGGCACTAAAATGTTAGCAGATTTTAACAGCAGGAATATAATGGCAATATTGTGGTCTTGGTATCCAATAGAGGGCTTTTATTCATTTTTGACCTTTCTTTTGCTATAAATAACTTGAGAAAGAAAGTTAAGAGAAAAGAAGCCACTTTTTGATTTGTTTCTGAATTTACAAAGAGCCGCAGTATTTTATTTATTTGTTTTATTTATTTTTTTAACAGCACCATACTGCAGAGATCAGCATTTCTTTAAAAACACAGCATGACCTTTTGAGAATTAAATGTAATAAAATAAAATAATAATCAAGTAATGCATGTTGCATGAATAAAAATGAATTAAATTATAAATTCTCAATATAAATGATATTAATAAAAAAGTAAATAACATGGTTCTCTTGGTAAATATGGTAACATGAATAAAATGGTGTACAAACAATTTTCACTTAAAAATCTGTAACTTCTTAAAGCATGCATATTACTAAAATATTAGCAATTTATTAGTGCAAATTACGCACATATTAATGCCTTATTCTACATTCCTAATCCTTTACAATACCTAAATGTAACAACTACCTTACTAACTACTCATAAGCAGCAAATTTATTGAGGGAATAAGTGAGAAATGAGAAAATAAGTGTTCCCTATTCTAAATTGTCATCAAAAAGTTTCACAGAAATGGCAAATAACACACTGATTTAAAATCAGTTTTAAAGATGAAAACCTGAAATTGTGTTTTCCTATAAAGCATATTCAAATAATTATTGAGAACTTTGAAAATATATTTTTTACAGTGTACAGTATTGCAGTGTTCAATCACTCAACGCCATTCTACACCTTCTAGAAATGTGGATCACCAATATCCAGAGCCTGAAACTGAGCTCAGATCTTTTAAATTCAGAGCAATTGACTGTCAACCCTTTTGTTTGAACGTGGCGTGGGGCAGAGGGACATTTGAAGCAGGAGAAGGAGAGGTGGGGCATGGGAGTCAGGCAGTTGCCGTGGCAACAGCCTCATTATGTAACATCATATGGTGGTGTGTAAACAAAGAAGCGAGTGCAGTGATGAGAGACTGGGCTTCCCCCGCCCTTGACCACTTAAAACCATTACAGCACATCACATCATATCCACATTACATAAAGCTGCTCTGCAGAGCTTGCTGGACAGTTAAACACTTGACTACAGATTGTGTTGATTGACCATTTCAAAATAGAGTTTTAAAAATAGTCTGCATATGAAAACTGTGATGGTTTCCGTGCTGATAACAGAATGATATATGATTCACATACAATTGATTCCGCAATTTTCTGATTTGCTTGAGGTTTTTGAGCAACTGTTTATTTATAAAAATATTTTTGGCAGTTTAAGAAGGAAGAAATGTGAAGAAAGCAAGAAAAAAGAAAAATGTGAGAATGATTGAAAGAAAATGTGAAGAAGTAAAAAGAGTGACACTGAAAAAAAGTTTAAAAGAAAGAGGGTTACTGGAAGATTTTTTTAACATTTCAGAGGGGGTGCTAAAAATGCTAATTAAATTTAGAGAAAAGAAAATATACTAATGCCAACATGCCAAATATGACACTTACAATGTAATGTAATTTAACGAATATAGCCTAGAAAAGAGAAAGATGGGTTTTTTTTTGTTTTTTTTTTAAACAATTCATAAAACTGTTTCCAAGGGATACGCCTGCAGGTCCAACTTCCCCACTGATTTGCATGGAATCATGTTATAATAGCCAGAGATAAGCATAACAATTCGCAATATTAAGAGGATTTTAGCATTTCCAATTAAGTTAGGCCTGTTACATTCTTCCTTTTTTAGGCTTATATTACTATTATTAGATTACTTTTTTATTAATAAAATATATTACATTTTTGCCAGGCATCATGCGTGAGGACAATAAAATAGGATATTAGCTTGCTTATTGAATGTTTTGCTTTTTTTAAAAAGGTCTATTAATTAGCAATGAATTAAAGGTCTAATTAAAATGATTAACATTGCAGCAGAGGTCTGCATTCTCTCCCGCAGGACCCAACCAGATTTCGTGTGCCGCAGGCTTAAATTCCCGAATTAAACGCGGTAACTCTGGTGTCATTTTTTACTGTGTAGCTTATCTATGTACAACAATTCTTAAATGAATACTATTTTCATACCATTAGCTGAAACTGGGCAGAACATTTCTATTTCTCAGCATGGGAGTGGACTGGGAGAGTACATTTTGAAATAAAGTGTTATTTTAGAAACAAAGAAGATTTATTAGCATTCAGTGTTCTGATATTTTGGGGAATTATATGTGTTTCTGTTATGTTTCCGTCTTTCGAATGAGACGTTAAACCGAGGTCCTGACTCTATGTGGTCAAGAATCCCATGGCACTCATCGTAAAGTGTAAAAGGGTGTAACACTGGTGTCCTGGCCAAAATTCCCACTGGCCCTTGTTTATCATGGCCTCCCAATAATCCCCATCCATTGATTGGTTGTATATCTCTCTCTCCACCTGTAGCTGGTGTGTGGTGAGCGCACTGGCGTTGTTGTTCTGTGGCTGCCGTCGCATCATCCAGGTGGATGCTGCACACTGTTGGTGGTTGAGAGACCCCCCACACACATGATTGTAAAGTGCTTTGGGTGTATAGCCATACATGATAAATGTTTAGGAGGGCTTTTCCTGTTTTTCAGTGCAAAATAGTTATGTTGTGCACCAGATTTTATTCAGTTTAGGATCATGCATCTCCATGCATAAATAGATATTTCAGAGATTTGGGAATTGCAATTAAATCAGCTTCAGCACCCTGTAGTTAACAGATGATTTAACATAGGATGTTATGTTGTGTAGCCCAGCTAGCCTCTTATGCTAACAGCTAATTTGTTTATCTTGAAATAGCCTCTAATTAGAGAGTGAATGTAAAGGAGGTCCAAAGCTGACATACAATAATATGTTCAGTGAACATTCAATGGCTTCAAAGGCGTGTTAGATGACACTGATTTCTATCTGCACTGGATGAAATGCTGGCTGGGGTATGCAAATAGCTTATTATTTTTGATGTGGTGCTGCTGAAACACGATTGCTCCCAAAGGACGTCTGTTCAGACTCCAGAATGCACTTAGGATCAGACTGCATGTCACGAAAACGGCGGCGCACACGTCTCTCGCATCGCTCAGGGGATGATGTAACACGCCTCATTCATTGAATGTTGACAAACTATAGCTAGAATTACATGCAATTACAGATATCCATATGTTGATGTGACAGGAGGCTGTGTATTACAGTGATTTTACCATCATTAATGTGACACGCAGCATTTTAGCGGTTTTTTTATGAAATGGCAATAGCAACAATGGTTAAAATAACCATTTTATAATACATATTTATTCAGTAGATTCAGTTTTATGTTCATGTTCTGAAAATAGGATGTACAAAGTAAAATAGTTATTTAAAAAGATAGTCCACTCCCAAAAAAATGAAAAATCTTTAAGACTTTACTCCTCCTCAAACTTGTCCTCCTTTTTCTGCGGAGAAGATATTTTAAAGAACGTTGGAAATGAAATGATCTCTAACGTTTTCCCACCAAAATCTAATTTGTTGTAATCTTGTTGTATAAACTTAATTTTTTTTTGTCAAAATTTTTGAAAATTGTCAAAAGATTTGGTCATTCCTAATAGATAACGTTTTGCTGTACATAATAGAGAAGATTTTGTCAGGTTAACTACTCTGAATTTTGTCATGCCTACTAAAAAGTAATGCCATGTTGTCTGCACTTATAACAGTCAGCACTTAAAACATGAGCTCACAAAATCATTTAACCTTGTATGTCTTCTTGCTTACAACAGCAAATATGGCAATTAAACATGCTCATTAAGTTAAAAAAATGACAATGCAAATAAAACATGAGCATACAAGAGGATATAACAGCATTTATTTTTACCCGAGATTAAATGAATGATTGAGAGACCTAATCACCTCACTGTGCAAAAATGTCAACACAACAAGACGACGACCTTACAAGAGAATATAACCCAGCATTACCCTTTCAGTCGAATCACTTCGACGTTACATATGGGATCTCGCATGAGAGACCGTTCGTCTTCGAGTCTTTA